>JBAMCE010000551.1:0-278729 GCA_037075305.1 Drosophila kanekoi | reverse complement strand
GGGGCTGTTTGTTTTAAGATTAAATTGTAGGGTAAGCCCTGTTTGGCTTTGAACTTCTCCCCTAGGCTGCACACGCCAGATTGGCAGGGCTTCTGGTATCTGAGACAAAGTTTGGTAAAACAGTTTTGACAGATAGGTCAGGCTACATGTTTGAAGGTTAAATAGTCGGGTGAGCCTGTTTGGCTTTGACCTGCTCCCCTAGGATGCAAATGCTGGAGTAACAGGGTTCCTGGCATCTGAGACAAGTTTCGGTAAAGCAATTTTGACTTCCAGGTGAGGCTGTATTTTTTAAGACTTAATAGTCGGGTGAGACTATTTGGCTTTGACTTGCTACCCTAGGCTGCAAATGCTAGATTAACAGGGATCCTTGTATCTGAGACAAGTTTCGGTAAAGCAATTTTGACTTCCAGGGGAGGCTGTATGTTTTAGGATTAAATAGTCGGATGAGCCTGTTTGGCTTTGACTTGCGCCCCTAGAATGCAAATGCTGGATTAACAGGGTTCCTAGTATCAGAGACAAGTTTTGGAAAGGTAATTTTGAGTTCCAGGTGTGGCTGAATATTTTAAGACTTAATGGTCGTGTGAGCCTGTTTGGCGTTGACTTGCTCCCCTAGGCTGCACTGCCTGATTGTCTTAAGATTAAATAGTCAAGTGAGTGTGCTTGGCTTTGACTTGCGCCCCTAGGATGCAAATGCTGGAATAACAGGGTTCCTGGTATCTGAGACAAGTTTTGGTAAATCAGTTTTTGCGGCCAGATGGGGCTATATGTTTTAATATTTAATAATCGGGTGAGCTTGTTTGGCTTTGAACTGCGCCTTAGGATACAAATGCTGGATTAACAGGTTTCCTGGTATCTGACACAAGTTTTGGTAAAGCAGTTTTGGCGGCCAGATGGGGTTGTATGTTTTAAGATTTAATAGTCGGGTGAGACTACTTGGCTTTGACTTGCTATCCTAGGCTGCAATTGCTAGATTAACAGAGATCCTTGTATCTGAGAGAAGTTTCGGTAAAGCAATTTTGACTTCCAGGGGAGGCTGTAAGTTTTAGGATTAAATAGTCGGATGAGCCTGATTGGCTTTGAATTGCGCCCCTAGGATGCAAATGCTGAAGGAACAGGGTTCCTGGCATCTGAGACAAGTTTCCGTAAAGCAATTTTGACTTCCAGGTGAGGCTGTATGCTTTAAGACTTAATAGTCGGGTGAGACTATTTGGCTTTGACTTGCTCCCCTAGGCGGCACATGTAAGATTGGCAAGGCTCCTGGAATCTAAAAAAAGTTTTAGTAAAACAGTTTTGACAGCCAGATGGGGCTGTTTGTTTTAAGATTAAATTGTGGGATGAGCCCTGTTTGGCTTTGAACTTCTCCCCTAGGCTGCACACGCCAGATTGGCAGGGCTCCTGGTATCTGAGACAAGGTTTGGTTAAACTGTTTTGACAGCTAGGTCAGGCTACATGTTTGAAGGTTAAATAGTCGGGTGAGCCTGTTTGGCTTTGACTTGCTCCCGTAGGATGCAAATCGTGGAGGAACAGGGTTCCTGGCATCTGAGACAAGTTTCGGTAAAGCAATTTTGACTGCCAGGGGAGGCTGTAAGTTTTAGGATTATATAGTCGGATGAGCCTGATTGGCTTTGACTTGCGCCCCTAGGATGCAAATGCTGAAGGAACAGGGTTCCTGGCATCTGAGACAAGTTTCCGTAAAGCAATTTTGACTTCCAGGTGAGGCTGTATGCTTTAAGACTTAATAGTCGGGTGAGACTATTTGGCTTTGACTTGCTCCCCTAGTCGGCACATGCCAGATTGGCAAGGCTCCTGGAATTTTAAAAAAAGTTTTAGTAAAACAGTTTTGACAGCCAGATGGGGCTGTTTGTTTTAAGATTAAAGAGTCGGGTGAGCCTGTATGACTTTGACTTGCGCCCCCAGGATGCAAATACTGGATTAACAGGGTTCCTTGTATTTGAGACAAGTTTTGGTTGACGGCCAGATCGGGCTATATGTTTTAAGATTTAATAGTCGGGTGAGACTATTTGGCTTTATCTTGCTCCCCTAGGCTGCAAATGCTAGATTAACAGGGTTCCTGGTTTCTAAGGAAAGTTTTGGTAAAGCAATTTTGACTTCCAGGGGAGGCTGTATGTTTTAGGATTAAATAGTCGGATGAGCCTGTTTGGCTTTGACTTGCGCCCCTAGGATGCAAATGCTGAAGGAACAGGGTTCCTGGCATCTGAGACAAGTTTCCGTAAAGCAATTTTGACTTCCAGGTGAAGCTGTATGCTTTAAGACTTAATAGTCGGGTGAGACTATTTGGCTTTGACTTGCTCCCCTATGCGGCACGTGCCAGATTGGCAAGGCTCCTGGAATCTAAAAAAAGTTTTAGTAAAAGAGTTTTGACAGACAGATGGGGCTGTTTGTTTTAAGATTAAAGAGTCGGGTGAGCCTGTATGACTTTGACTTGCGCCCCCAGGATGCAAATACTGGATTAACAGGGTTCCTGGTATTTGAGACAAGTTTTGGTTAATCAGTTTTGACGGACAGATCGGGCTATATGTTTTAAGATTTAATAGTCGAGTGAGACTATTATTCTTTATCTTGCTCCCCTAGGCTGCAAATGCTAGATTAACAGGGCTCCTGGTATCTGAGAGAAGTTTTGGTGAGGCAATTTTGAGTTCCAGGTGAGGCTGAATGTTTTAAGACTTAATAGTCGTGTGAGACTATTTGGCTTTGACTTGCTCCCCTAGGCGGCACATGCCAGATTGGCAAGCCTCCTGGAAACTAAAAAAAGTTTGAGTAAAACAGTTTTGACAGCCAGATGGGGCTGTTTGTTTTAAGATTAAATTGTAGGATGAGCCTTGTTTGATTTGAACTTCTCCCCTAGGCTGCACACGCCAGATTGGCAGGGCTCCTGGTATCTGAGACAAGGTTTGGTAAAACAGTTTTGACAGCTAGGTCAGGCTTCATGTTTGAAGGTTAAATAGTCGGGTGAGCCTGTTTGGCTTTGACTTGCTCCCCTAGGATGCAAATGCAGGAGGAACAGGGTTCCTGACATCTGAGACAAGTTTCGGTAAAGCAATTTTGACTTCCAGGTGAGGCTGTATGCTTTAAGACTTAATAGTCGGGTGAGCCTATTTGGCTTTGACTTGCTCCCCTAGGCGGCACATGCCAGATTGGCAAGGCTCCTGGAATCTAAAAAATGTTTTAGTAAAACAGTTTTGACAGCCAGATGGGGCTGAATGCCCCATTGATTAAAAAGTCGGGTGAGCCTGTATGACTTTGACTTGCGCCCCCAGGATTCAAATACTGGATTAACAGGGTTACTGGTATTTGAGACAAGTTTTGGTTAATCAGCTTTGACGGCCAGATCGGGCTATATGTTTTAAGATTTAATAGTCGGGTGAGACTATTTGGCTTTATCTTGCTCCCCTAGGATGCAAATGCTGGAGTAACAGGGTTCCTGGCATCTGAGACAAGTTTCGGTAAAGCAATTTTGACTTTCAGGTAAGGCTGTATGTTTTAAGACTTAATAGTCGGGTGAGACTTTTTGGCTTTGACTTGCTACCCTAGGCTGCAAATGCTAGATTAACAGGGATCCTGGTATCTGAGACAAGTTTTGGTAAAGCAGTTTTGGCGGCCAGTTGGGGCTGTTTGTTTTAAGATTAAATTGTAGGGTGAGCCTGTATGATTTTGACTTGCGCCCCCAGGATGCAAATACTGGATTAACTGGGTTCCTGTCATCTGAGACAAGTTTTGGTAAAGCAGTTTTGGCGGCCAGATGGGGCTGTATGTTTTAAGATTTAATAGTCGGGTGAAACTATTTGGCTTTGACTTGCTCCCCTAGGCTGCAAATTCTAGATTAACAGGGCTCCTGGTATCTAAGACAAGTTTAGGTAAATCAGTTTTTGCGGCCAGTTGGGGCTGTTTGTTTTAAGATTAAATTGTAGGGTGAGCCTGTATGATTTTGACTTGCGCCCCCAGGATGCAAATACTGGATTAGCTGGGTTCCTGTCATCTGAGACAAGTTTTGGTAAAGCAGTTTTGGCAGCCAGATGGGGCTGTTTGTTTTAAGATTAAATTGTAGGGTAAGCCCTGTTTGGCTTTGAACTTCTCCCCTAGGCTGCACACGCCAGATTGGCAGGGCTTCTGGTATCTGAGACAAAGTTTGGTAAAACAGTTTTGACAGATAGGTCAGGCTACATGTTTGAAGGTTAAATAGTCGGGTGAGCCTGTTTGGCTTTGACCTGCTCCCCTAGGATGCAAATGCTGGAGTAACAGGGTTCCTGGCATCTGAGACAAGTTTCGGTAAAGCAATTTTGACTTCCAGGTGAGGCTGTATGTTTTAAGACTTAATAGTCGGGTGAGACTATTTGGCTTTGACTTGCTACCCTAGGCTGCAAATGCTAGATTAACAGGGATCCTTGTATCTGAGACAAGTTTCGGTAAAGCAATTTTGACTTCCAGGGGAGGCTGTATGTTTTAGGATTAAATAGTCGGATGAGCCTGTTTGGCTTTGACTTGCGCCCCTAGAATGCAAATGCTGGATTAACAGGGTTCCTAGTATCAGAGACAAGTTTTGGAAAGGTAATTTTGAGTTCCAGGTGTGGCTGAATATTTTAAGACTTAATGGTCGTGTGAGCCTGTTTGGCGTTGAATTGCTCCCCTAGGCTGCACTGCCTGATTGTCTTAAGATTAAATAGTCAAGTGAGTGTGCTTGGCTTTGACTTGCGCCCCTAGGATGCAAATGCTGGAATAACAGGGTTCCTGGTATCTGAGACAAGTTTTGGTAAATCAGTTTTTGCGGCCAGATGGGGCTATATGTTTTAATATTTAATAATCGGGTGAGCTTGTTTGGCTTTGAACTGCGCCTTAGGATACAAATGCTGGATTAACAGGTTTCCTGGTATCTGACACAAGTTTTGGTAAAGCAGTTTTGGCGGCCAGATGGGGTTGTATGTTTTAAGATTTAATAGTCGGGTGAGACTACTTGGCTTTGACTTGCTATCCTAGGCTGCAAATGCTAGATTAACAGAGATCCTTGTATCTGAGAGAAGTTTCGGTAAAGCAATTTTGACTTCCAGGGGAGGCTGTAAGTTTTAGGATTAAATAGTCGGATGAGCCTGATTGGCTTTGACTTGCACCCCTAGGATGCAAATGCTGAAGGAACAGGGTTCCTGGCATCTGAGACAAGTTTCCGTAAAGCAATTTTGACTTCCAGGTGAGGCTGTATGCTTTAAGACTTAATAGTCGGGTGAGACTATTTGGCTTTGACTTGCTCCCCTAGGCGGCACATGTAAGATTGGCAAGGCTCCTGGAATCTAAAAAAAGTTTTAGTAAAACAGTTTTGACAGCCAGATGGGGCTGTTTGTTTTAAGATTAAATTGTGGGATGAGCCCTGTTTGGCTTTGAACTTCTCCCCTAGGCTGCACACGCCAGATTGGCAGGGCTCCTGGTATCTGAGACAAGGTTTGGTTAAACTGTTTTGACAGCTAGGTCAGGCTACATGTTTGAAGGTTAAATAGTCGGGTGAGCCTGTTTGGCTTTGACTTGCTCCCGTAGGATGCAAATCGTGGAGGAACAGGGTTCCTGGCATCTGAGACAAGTTTCGGTAAAGCAATTTTGACTGCCAGGGGAGGCTGTAAGTTTTAGGATTATATAGTCGGATGAGCCTGATTGGCTTTGACTTGCGCCCCTAGGATGCAAATGCTGAAGGAACAGGGTTCCTGGCATCTGAGACAAGTTTCCGTAAAGCAATTTTGACTTCCAGGTGAGGCTGTATGCTTTAAGACTTAATAGTCGGGTGAGACTATTTGGCTTTGACTTGCTCCCCTAGTCGGCACATGCCAGATTGGCAAGGCTCCTGGAATTTTAAAAAAAGTTTTAGTAAAACAGTTTTGACAGCCAGATGGGGCTGTTTGTTTTAAGATTAAAGAGTCGGGTGAGCCTGTATGACTTTGACTTGCGCCCCCAGGATGCAAATACTGGATTAACAGGGTTCCTTGTATTTGAGACAAGTTTTGGTTGACGGCCAGATCGGGCTATATGTTTTAAGATTTAATAGTCGGGTGAGACTATTTGGCTTTATCTTGCTCCCCTAGGCTGCAAATGCTAGATTAACAGGGTTCCTGGTTTCTAAGGAAAGTTTTGGTAAAGCAATTTTGACTTCCAGGGGAGGCTGTATGTTTTAGGATTAAATAGTCGGATGAGCCTGTTTGGCTTTGACTTGCGCCCCTAGGATGCAAATGCTGAAGGAACAGGGTTCCTGGCATCTGAGACAAGTTTCCGTAAAGCAATTTTGACTTCCAGGTGAAGCTGTATGCTTTAAGACTTAATAGTCGGGTGAGACTATTTGGCTTTGACTTGCTCCCCTATGCGGCACATGCCAGATTGGCAAGGCTCCTGGAATCTAAAAAAAGTTTTAGTAAAAGAGTTTTGACAGACAGATGGGGCTGTTTGTTTTAAGATTAAAGAGTCGGGTGAGCCTGTATGACTTTGACTTGCGCCCCCAGGATGCAAATACTGGATTAACAGGGTTCCTGGTATTTGAGACAAGTTTTGGTTAATCAGTTTTGACGGACAGATCGGGCTATATGTTTTAAGATTTAATAGTCGAGTGAGACTATTATTCTTTATCTTGCTCCCCTAGGCTGCAAATGCTAGATTAACAGGGCTCCTGGTATCTGAGAGAAGTTTTGGTGAGGCAATTTTGAGTTCCTGGTGAGGCTGAATGTTTTAAGACTTAATAGTCGTGTGAGACTATTTGGCTTTGACTTGCTCCCCTAGGCGGCACATGCCAGATTGGCAAGCCTCCTGGAAACTAAAAAAAGTTTGAGTAAAACAGTTTTGACAGCCAGATGGGGCTGTTTGTTTTAAGATTAAATTGTAGGATGAGCCTTGTTTGATTTGAACTTCTCCCCTAGGCTGCACACGCCAGATTGGCAGGGCTCCTGGTATCTGAGACAAGGTTTGGTAAAACAGTTTTGACAGCTAGGTCAGGCTACATGTTTGAAGGTTAAATAGTCGGGTGAGCCTCTTTGGCTTTGACTTGCTCCCGTAGGATGCAAATGGTGCAGGAACAGGGTTCCTGGCATCTGAGACAAGTTTCGGTAAAGCAATTTTGACTTCCAGGGGAGGCTGTATGTTTTAGGATTAAATAGCCGGATGAGCCTGTTTGGCTTTGACTTGCGCCCCTAGGATGCAAATGCTGGATTAACAGGGTTCCTGGTATCTGAGAAAAGTTTTGGTGAGGCAATTTTGAGTTCCAGGTGAGGCTGAATGTTTTAAGACTTAATAGTCGTGTGAGACTATTTGGCTTTGACTTGCTCCCCTAGGCGGCACATGCCAGATTGGCGAGGCTCCTGGAAACTAAAAAAAGTTTTAGTAAAACAATTTTGACAGCCAGATGGGGCTGTTTGTTTTAAGATTAAATTGTAGGATGAGCCCTGTTTGGCTTTGAACTTCTCCCCTAGGCTACACACGCCAGATTGGCAGGGCTCCTGGTATCTGAGACAAAGTTTGGTAAAACAGTTTTGACAGCTAGGTCAGGCTACATGTTTGAAGGTTAAATAGTCGGATGAGCCTGTTTGGCTTTGACTTGCTCCCCTAGGATGCAAATGCTTGAGGAACAGAGTTCCTGGCATCTGAGACAAGTTTCGGTAAAGCAATTTTGACTTCCAGGTGAAGCTGTATGCTTTAAGACTTAATGGTCGGGTGAGACTATTTGGCTTTGACTTGCTCCCCTATGCGGCACATGCCAGATTGGCAAGGCTCCTGGAATCTAAAAAAAGTTTTAGTAAAAGAGTTTTGACAGACAGATGGGGCTGTTTGTTTTAAGATTAAAGAGTCGGGTGAGCCTGTATGACTTTGACTTGCGCCCCCAGGATGCAAATACTGGATAACAGGGTTCCTTGTATTTGAGACAAGTTTTGGTTAATCAGTTTTGACGGCCAGATCGGGCTATATGTTTTAAGATTTAATAGTCGGGTGAGACTATTATTCTTTATCTTGCTCCCCTAGGCTGCAAATGCTAGATTAACAGGGCTCCTGGTTTCTGAGACAAGTTTAGGTAAATCAGTTTTGGCGGCCAGATGGGGCTGTTTGTTTTAAGATTAAATTGTAGGGTAAGCCTGTATGATTTTGACTTGCACCCCCAGGATGCAAATACTGGATTAACAGGGTTCCTGGTATCTGAGACAAGTTTTGGTAAAGCAGTTATGGCGGCCAGAAGGGGCTGTATGTTTTAAGATTTAATAGTCGGGTGAGACTATTTGGCTTTGACTTGCTATCCTAGGCTGCAAATGCTAGATTAACTGAGATCCTTTGATTTGAACTTCTCCCCTAGGCTGCACACGCCAGATTGGCAGGGCTCCTGGTATCTGAGACAAGGTTTGGTAAAACAGTTTTGACAGCTAGGTCAGGCTACATGTTTGAAGGTTAAATAGTCGGGTGAGCCTCTTTGGCTTTGACTTGCTCCCGTAGGATGCAAATGGTGCAGGAACAGGGTTCCTGGCATCTGAGACAAGTTTCGGTAAAGCAATTTTGACTTCCAGGGGAGGCTGTATGTTTTAGGATTAAATAGCCGGATGAGCCTGTTTGGCTTTGACTTGCGCCCCTAGGATGCAAATGCTGGATTAACAGGGTTCCTGGTATCTGAGAGAAGTTTTGGTGAGGCAATTTTGAGTTCCAGGTGAGGCTGAATATTTTAAGACTTAATGGTCGTGTGAGCCTGTTTGGCGTTGACTTGCTCCCCTAGGCTGCACTGCCTGATTGTATTAATATTAAATAGTCAAGTGAGTGTGCTTGGCTTTGACTTGCGCCCCTAGGATGCAAATGCTGGAATAACAGGGTTCCTGGTATCTGAGACAAGTTTTGGTAAATCAGTTTTTGCGGCCAGATGGGGCTATATGTTTTAATATTTAATAATCGGGTGAGCTTGTTTGGCTTTGAACTGCGCCCTTAGGATACAAATGCTGGATTAACAGGTTTCCTGGTATCTGACACAAGTTTTGGTAAAGCAGTTTTGGCGGCCAGATGGGGTTGTATGTTTTAAGATTTAATAGTCGGGTGAGACTACTTGGCTTTGACTTGCTCCCCTAGGCGGCACATGTAAGATTGGCAAGGCTCCTGGAATCTAAAAAAAGTTTTAGTAAAACAGTTTTGACAGCCAGATGGGGCTGTTTGTTTTAAGATTAAATTGTGGGATGAGCCCTGTTTGGCTTTGAACTTCTCCCCTAGGCTGCACACGCCAGATTGGCAGGGCTCCTGGTATCTGAGACAAGGTTTGGTTAAACTGTTTTGACAGCTAGGTCAGGCTACATGTTTGAAGGTTAAATAGTCGGGTGAGCCTGTTTGGCTTTGACTTGCTCCCGTAGGATGCAAGTCGTGGAGGAACAGGGTTCCTGGCATCTGAGACAAGTTTCGGTAAAGCAATTTTGACTGCCAGGGGAGGCTGTAAGTTTTAGGATTATATAGTCGGATGAGCCTGATTGGCTTTGACTTGCGCCCCTAGGATGCAAATGCTGAAGGAACAGGGTTCCTGGCATCTGAGACAAGTTTCCGTAAAGCAATTTTGACTTCCAGGTGAAGCTGTATGCTTTAAGACTTAATAGTCGGGTGAGACTATTTGGCTTTGACTTGCTCCCCTATGCGGCACATGCCAGATTGGCAAGGCTCCTGGAATCTAAAAAAAGTTTTAGTAAAAGAGTTTTGACAGACAGATGGGGCTGTTTGTTTTAAGATTAAAGAGTCGGGTGAGCCTGTATGACTTTGACTTGCGCCCCCAGGATGCAAATACTGGATCAACAGGGTTCCTGGTATTTGAGACAAGTTTTGGTTAATCAGTTTTGACGGACAGATCGGGCTATATGTTTTAAGATTTAATAGTCGAGTGAGACTATTATTCTTTATCTTGCTCCCCTAGGCTGCAAATGCTAGATTAACAGGGCTCCTGGTATCTGAGAGAAGTTTTGGTGAGGCAATTTTGAGTTCCAGGTGAGGCTGAATGTTTTAAGACTTAATAGTCGTGTGAGACTATTTGGCTTTGACTTGCTCCCCTAGGCGGCACATGCCAGATTGGCAAGCCTCCTGGAAACTAAAAAAAGTTTGAGTAAAACAGTTTTGACAGCCAGATGGGGCTGTTTGTTTTAAGATTATATTGTAGGATGAGCCTTGTTTGATTTGAACTTCTCCCCTAGGCTGCACACGCCAGATTGGCAGGGCTCCTGGTATCTGAGACAAGGTTTGGTAAAACAGTTTTGACAGCTAGGTCAGGCTACATGTTTGAAGGTTAAATAGTCGGGTGAGCCTCTTTGGCTTTGACTTGCTCCCGTAGGATGCAAATGGTGCAGGAACAGGGTTCCTGGCATCTGAGACAAGTTTCGGTAAAGCAATTTTGACTTCCAGGGGAGGCTGTATGTTTTAGGATTAAATAGCCGGATGAGCCTGTTTGGCTTTGACTTGCGCCCCTAGGATGCAAATGCTGGATTAACAGGGTTCCTGGTATCTGAGAGAAGTTTTGGTGAGGCAATTTCGAGTTCCAGGTGAGGCTGAATGTTTTAAGACTTAATAGTCGTGTGAGACTATTTGGCTTTGACTTGCTCCCCTAGGCGGCACATGCCAGATTGACGAGGCTCCTGGAAACTAAAAAAAGTTTTAGTAAAACAATTTTGACAGCCAGATGGGGCTGTTTGTTTTAAGATTAAATTGTAGGATGAGCCCTGTTTGGCTTTGAACTTCTCCCCTAGGCTACACACGCCAGATTGGCAGGGCTCCTGGTATCTGAGACAAAGTTTGGTAAAACAGTTTTGACAGCTAGGTCAGGCTACATGTTTGAAGGTTAAATAGTCGGATGAGCCTGTTTGGCTTTGACTTGCTCCCCTAGGATGCAAATGCTTGAGGAACAGAGTTCCTGGCATCTGAGACAAGTTTCGGTAAAGCAATTTTGACTTCCAGGTGAAGCTGTATGCTTTAAGACTTAATAGTCGGGTGAGACTATTTGGCTTTGACTTGCTCCCCTATTCGGCACATGCCAGATTGGCAAGGCTCCTGGAATCTAAAAAAAGTTTTAGTAAAAGAGTTTTGACAGACAGATGGGGCTGTTTGTTTTAAGATTAAAGAGTCGGGTGAGCCTGTATGACTTTGACTTGCGCCCCCAGGAGGCAAATGCTGGAATAACAGGGTTCCTGGTATCTGAGACAAGTTTTGGTAAATCAGTTTTTGCGGCCAGATGGGGCTATATGTTTTAATATTTAATAATCGGGTGAGCTTGTTTGGCTTTGAACTGCGCCCTTAGGATACAAATGCTGGATTAACAGGTTTCCTGGTATCTGACACAAGTTTTGGTAAAGCAGTTTTGGCGGCCAGATGGGGTTGTATGTTTTAAGATTTAATAGTCGGGTGAGACTACTTGGCTTTGACTTGCTCCCCTAGGCGGCACATGTAAGATTGGCAAGGCTCCTGGAATCTAAAAAAAGTTTTAGTAAAACAGTTTTGACAGCCAGATGGGGCTGTTTGTTTTAAGATTAAATTGTGGGATGAGCCCTGTTTGGCTTTGAACTTCTCCCCTAGGCTGCACACGCCAGATTGGCAGGGCTCCTGGTATCTGAGACAAGGTTTGGTTAAACTGTTTTGACAGCTAGGTCAGGCTACATGTTTGAAGGTTAAATAGTCGGGTGAGCCTGTTTGGCTTTGACTTGCTCCCGTAGGATGCAAGTCGTGGAGGAACAGGGTTCCTGGCATCTGAGACAAGTTTCGGTAAAGCAATTTTGACTGCCAGGGGAGGCTGTAAGTTTTAGGATTATATAGTCGGATGAGCCTGATTGGCTTTGACTTGCGCCCCTAGGATGCAAATGCTGAAGGAACAGGGTTCCTGGCATCTGAGACAAGTTTCCGTAAAGCAATTTTGACTTCCAGGTGAAGCTGTATGCTTTAAGACTTAATAGTCGGGTGAGACTATTTGGCTTTGACTTGCTCCCCTATGCGGCACATGCCAGATTGGCAAGGCTCCTGGAATCTAAAAAAGTTTTAGTAAAAGAGTTTTGACAGACAGATGGGGCTGTTTGTTTTAAGATTAAAGAGTCGGGTGAGCCTGTATGACTTTGACTTGCGCCCCCAGGATGCAAATACTGGATCAACAGGGTTCCTGGTATTTGAGACAAGTTTTGGTTAATCAGTTTTGACGGACAGATCGGGCTATATGTTTTAAGATTTAATAGTCGAGTGAGACTATTATTCTTTATCTTGCTCCCCTTGGCTGCAAATGCTAGATTAACAGGGCTCCTGGTATCTGAGAGAAGTTTTGGTGAGGCAATTTTGAGTTCCAGGTGAGGCTGAATGTTTTAAGACTTAATAGTCGTGTGAGACTATTTGGCTTTGACTTGCTCCCCTAGGCGGCACATGCCAGATTGGCAAGCCTCCTGGAAACTAAAAAAGTTTGAGTAAAACAGTTTTGACAGCCAGATGGGGCTGTTTGTTTTAAGATTAAATTGTAGGATGAGCCTTGTTTGATTTGAACTTCTCCCCTAGGCTGCACACGCCAGATTGGCAGGGCTCCTGGTATCTGAGACAAGGTTTGGTAAAACAGTTTTGACAGCTAGGTCAGGCTACATGTTTGAAGGTTAAATAGTCGGGTGAGCCTCTTTGGCTTTGACTTGCTCCCGTAGGATGCAAATGGTGCAGGAACAGGGTTCCTGGCATCTGAGACAAGTTTCGGTAAAGCAATTTTGACTTCCAGGGGAGGCTGTATGTTTTAGGATTAAATAGCCGGATGAGCCTGTTTGGCTTTGACTTGCGCCCCTAGGATGCAAATGCTGGATTAACAGGGTTCCTGGTATCTGAGAGAAGTTTTGGTGAGGCAATTTTGAGTTCCAGGTGAGGCTGAATGTTTTAAGACTTAATAGTCGTGTGAGACTATTTGGCTTTGAGTTGCTCCCCTAGGCGGCACATGCCAGATTGGCGAGGCTCCTGGAAACTAAAAAAAGTTTTAGTAAAACAATTTTGACAGCCAGATGGGGCTGTTTGTTTTAAGATTAAATTGTAGGATGAGCCCTGTTTGGCTTTGAACTTCTCCCCTAGGCTACACACGCCAGATTGGCAGGGCTCCTGGTATCTGAGACAAAGTTTGGTAAAACAGTTTTGACAGCTAGGTCAGGCTACATGTTTGAAGGTTAAATAGTCGGATGAGCCTGTTTGGCTTTGACTTGCTCCCCTAGGATGCAAATGCTTGAGGAACAGAGTTCCTGGCATCTGAGACAAGTTTCGGTAAAGCAATTTTGACTTCCAGGTGAAGCTGTATGCTTTAAGACTTAATAGTCGGGTGAGACTATTTGGCTTTGACTTGCTCCCCTATTCGGCACATGCCAGATTGGCAAGGCTCCTGGAATCTAAAAAAAGTTTTAGTAAAAGAGTTTTGACAGACAGATGGGGCTGTTTGTTTTAAGATTAAAGAGTCGGGTGAGCCTGTATGACTTTGACTTGCGCCCCCAGGATGCAAATACTGGATTAACAGGGTTCCTTGTATTTGAGACAAGTTTTGGTTAATCAGTTTTGACGGCCAGATCGGGCTATATGTTTTAAGATTTAATAGTCGGGTGAGACTATTATTCTTTATCTTGCTCCCCTAGGCTGCCAATGATAGATTAACAGGGCTCCTGGTATCTGAGACAAGTTTAGGTAAATCAGTTTTGGCGGCCAGATGGGGCTGTTTGTTTTAAGATTAAATTGTAGGGTGAGCCTGTATGATTTTGACTTGCACCCCCAGGATGCAAATACTGGATTAACAGGGTTCCTGGTATCTGAGACAAGTTTTCGTAAAGCAGTTATGGCGGCCAGAAGGGGCTGTATGTTTTAAGATTTAATAGTCGGGTGAGACTATTTGGCTTTGACTTGCTATCCTAGGCTGCAAATGCTAGATTAACTGAGATCCTTGTATCTGTGACAAGTTTCCGTAAAGCAATTTTGACTTCCAGGGGAGGCTGTGTGTTTTAGGATTAAATAGTCGCATGAGCCTGTTTGGCTTTGACTTGCGCCCCTAGGATGCAAATGCTGGATTAACAGGGTTCCTGGTATCTGAGACAAGATTTGGTAAGGCAATTTTGAGTACCAGGTGATGCTGAATGTTTTAAGACTTAATAGTCGTGTGAGACTATTTGGCTTTAACTTGCTCCCCTAGGCGGCGCATGCCAGATTGGCAAGGCTCCTGGAATCTAAAAAAAGTTTTAGTAAAACAGTTTTGACAGCCAGATGGGGCTGTTTGTTTTAAGATTAAATTGTGGGATGAGCCCTGTTTGGCTTTGAACTTCTCCCCCTAGGCTGCACACGCCAGATTGGCAGGGCTCCTGGTATCTGAGACAAGGTTTGGTAAAACAGTTTTGACAGCTAGGTCAGGCTACATGTTTGAAGGTTAAATAGTCGGGTGAGCCTCTTTGGCTTTGACTTGCTCCCGTAGGATGCAAATGGTGGAGGAACAGGGTTCCTGGCATCTGAGACAAGTTTCGGTAAAGCAATTTTGACTTCCAGGGGAGGCTGTATGTTTTAGGATTAAATAGCCGGATGAGCCTGTTTGGCTTGACTTGCGCCCCTAAGATGCAAATGCTGGATTAACAGGGTTCCTGGTATCTGAGAGAAGTTTTGGTAAGGCAATTTTGAGTTCCAGGTGAGGCTGAATGTGTTAAGACTTAATAGTCGTGTGAGACTATTTGGCTTTAACTTGCTCCCCTAGGCGGCACATGCCAGATTGGCAAGGCTCCTGGAATCTAAAAAAAGTTTTAGTAAAACAGTTTTGACAGCCAGATGGGGCTGTTTGTTTTAAGATTAAATTGTGGGATGAGCCCTGTTTGGCTTTGAACTTCTCCCCTAGGCTGCACACGCCAGATTGGCAGGGCTCCTGGTATCTGAGACAAGGTTTGGTTAAACAGTTTTGACAGCTAGGTCAGGCTACATGTTTGAAGGTTAAATAGTCGGGTGAGCCTGTTTGGCTTTGACTTGCTCCCGTTGGATGCAAATGGTGGAGGAACAGGGTTCCTGGCATCTGAGACAAGTTTCGGTAAAGCAATTTTGACTTCCAGGGGAGGCTGAATGTTTTAGGATTAAATAGCCGGATGAGCCTGTTTGGCTTTGACTTGCGCCCCTAGGATGCAAATGCTGGATTAACAGGGTTCCTGGTATCTGAGAGAAGTTTTGGTGAGGCAATTTTGAGTTCCAGGTGAGGCTGAATGTTTTAAGACTTAATAGTCGTGTGACACTATTTGGCTTTGACTTGCTCCCCTAGGCGGCACATGCCAGATTGGCAAGGCTCCTGGAAACTAAAAAAAGTTTTAGTAAAACAGTTTTGACAGCCAGATGGGGCTGTTTGTTTTAAGATTATATTGTAGGATGAGCCTTGTTTGATTTGAACTTCTCCCCTAGGCTGCACACGCCAGATTGGCAGGGCTCCTGGTATCTGAGACAAGGTTTGGTAAAACAGTTTTGACAGCTAGGTCAGGCTACATGTTTGAAGGTTAAATAGTCGGGTGAGCCTCTTTGGCTTTGACTTGCTCCCGTAGGATGCAAATGGTGGAGGAACAGGGTTCCTGGCATCTGAGACAAGTTTCCGTAAAGCAATTTTGACTTCCAGGGGAGGCTGTATGTTTTAGGATTAAATAGCCGGATGAGCCTGTTTGGCTTTGACTTGCGCCCCTAGGATGCAAATGCTGGATTAACAGGGTTCCTGGTATCTGAGAGAAGTTTTGGTGAGGCAATTTTGAGTTCCAGGTGAGGCTGAATGTTTTAAGACTTAATAGTCGTGTGAGACTATTTGGCTTTGACTTGCTCCCCTAGGCGGCACATGCCAGATTGGCAAGGCTCCTGGAAACTAAAAAAAGTTTTAGTAAAACAGTTTTGACAGCCAGATGGGGCTGTTTGTTTTAAGATTATATTGTAGGATGAGCCTTGTTTGATTTGAACTTCTCCCCTAGGCTGCACACGCCAGATTGGCAGGGCTCCTGGTATCTGAGACAAGGTTTGGTAAAACAGTTTTGACAGCTAGGTCAGGCTACATGTTTGAAGGTTAAATAGTCGGGTGAGCCTGTTTGGCTTTGACTTGCTCCCGTTGGATGCAAATGGTGGAGGAACAGGGTTCCTGGCATCTGAGACAAGTTTCGGTAAAGCAATTTTGACTTCCAGGGGAGGCTGTATGTTTTAGGATTAAATAGCCGGATGAGCCTGTTTGGCTTTGACTTGCGCCCCTAGGATGCAAATGCTGGATTAACAGGGTTCCTGATATCTGAGAGAAGTTTTGGTGAGGCAATTTTGAGTTCCAGGTGAGGCTGAATGTTTTAAGACTTAATAGTCGTGTGAGACTATTTGGCTTTGACTTGCTTCCCTAGGCGGCACATGCCAGATTGGCAAGGCTCCTGGAATCTAAAAAAAGTTTTAGTAAAAGAGTTTTGACAGACAGATGGGGCTGTTTGTTTTAAGATTAAAGAGTCGGGTGAGCCTGTATGACTTTGACTTGCGCCCCCAGGATGCAAATACTGGATTAACAGGGTTCCTTGTATTTGAGACAAGTTTTGGTTAATCAGTTTTGACGGCCAGATCGGGCTATATGTTTTAAGATTTAATAGTCGGGTGAGACTATTATTCTTTATCTTGCTCCCCTAGGCTGCAAATGCTAGATTAACAGGGCTCCTGGTATCTGAGACAAGTTTAGGTAAATCAGTTTTGGCGGCCAGATGGGGCTGTTTGTTTTAAGATTAAATTGTAGGGTGAGCCTGTATGATTTTGACTTGCACCCCCAGGATGCAAATACTGGATTAACAGGGTTCCTGGTATCTGAGACAAGTTTTGGTAAAGCAGTTATGGCGGCCAGAAGGGGCTGTATGTTTTAAGATTTAATAGTCGGGTGAGACTATTTGGCTTTGACTTGCTATCCTAGGCTGCAAATGCTAGATTAACTGAGATCCTTGTATCTGTGACAAGTTTCCGTAAAGCAATTTTGACTTCCAGGGGAGGCTGTATGTTTTAGGATTAAATAGTCGCATGAGCCTGTTTGGCTTTGACTTGCGCCCCTAGGATGCAAATGCTGGATTAACAGGGTTCCTGGTATCTGAGACAAGTTTTGGTAAGGCAATTTTGAGTTCCAGGTGATGCTGAATGTTTTAAGACTTAATAGTCGTGTGAGACTATTTGGCTTTAACTTGCTCCCCTAGACGGCGCATGCCAGATTGGCAAGGCTCCTGGAATCTAAAAAAAGTTTTAGTAAAACAGTTTTGACAGCCAGATGGGGCTGTTTGTTTTAAGATTAAATTGTGGGATGAGCCCTGTTTGGCTTTGAACTTCTCCCCTAGGCTGCACACGCCAGATTGGCAGGGCTCCTGGTATCTGAGACAAGGTTTGGTAAAACAGTTTTGACAGCTAGGTCAGGCTACATGTTTGAAGGTTAAATAGTTGGGTGAGCCTCTTTGGCTTTGACTTGCTCCCGTAGGATGCAAATGGTGGAGGAACAGGGTTCCTGGCATCTGAGACAAGTTTCGGTAAAGCAATTTTGACTTCCAGGGGAGGCTGTATGTTTTAGGATTAAATAGCCGGATGAGCCTGTTTGGCTTTGACTTGCGCCCCTAGGATGCAAATGCTGGATTAACAGGGTTCCTGGTATCTGAGAGAAGTTTTGGTGAGGCAATTTTGAGTTCCAGGTGAGGCTGAATGTTTTAAGACTTAATAGTCGTGTGAGACTATTTGGCTTTGACTTGCTCCCCTAGGCGGCACATGCCAGATTGGCAAGGCTCCTGGAAACTAAAAAAAGTTTTAGTAAAACAGTTTTGACAGCCAGATGGGGCTGTTTGTTTTAAGATTATATTGTAGGATGAGCCTTGTTTGATTTGAACTTCTCCCCTAGGCTGCACACGCCAGATTGGCAGGGCTCCTGGTATCTGAGACAAGGTTTGGTAAAACAGTTTTGACAGCTAGGTCAGGCTACATGTTTGAAGGTTAAATAGTCGGGTGAGCCTCTTTGGCTTTGACTTGCTCCCGTAGGATGCAAATGGTGGAGGAACAGGGTTCCTGGCATCTGAGACAAGTTTCGGTAAAGGAATTTTGACTTCCAGGGGAGGCTGTATGTTTTAGGATTAAATAGCCGGATGAGCCTGTTTGGCTTGACTTGCGCCCCTAGGATGCAAATGCTGGATTAACAGGGTTCCTGGTATCTGAGAGAAGTTTTGGTAAGGCAATTTTGAGTTCCAGGTGAGGCTGAATGTGTTAAGACTTAATAGTCGTGTGAGACTATTTGGCTTTGACTTGCTCCCCTAGGCGGCACATGCCAGATTGGCAAGGCTCCTGGAATCTAAAAAAAGTTTTAGTAAAACAGTTTTGACAGCCAGATGGGGCTGTTTGTTTTAAGATTAAATTGTGGGATGAGCCCTGTTTGGCTTTGAACTTCTCCCCTAGGCTGCACACGCCAGATTGGCAGGGCTCCTGGTATCTGAGACAAGGTTTGGTTAAACAGTTTTGACAGCTAGGTCAGGCTACATGTTTGAAGGTTAAATAGTCGGGTGAGCCTGTTTGGCTTTGACTTGCTCCCGTTGGAAGCAAATGGTGGAGGAACAGGGTTCCTGGCATCTGAGACAAGTTTCGGTAAAGCAATTTTGACTTCCAGGGGAGGCTGAATGTTTTAGGATTAAATAGCCGGATGAGCCTGTTTGGCTTTGACTTGCGCCCCTAGGATGCAAAAGCTGGATTAACAGGGTTCCTGGTATCTGAGAGAAGTTTTGGTGAGGCAATTTTGAGTTCCAGGTGAGGCTGAATGTTTTAAGACTTAATAGTCGTGTGAGACTATTTGGCTTTGACTTGCTCCCCTAGGCGGCACATGCCAGATTGGCAAGGCTCCTGGAAACTAAAAAAAGTTTTAGTAAAACAGTTTTGACAGCCAGATGGGGCTGTTTGTTTTAAGATTATATTGTAGGATGAGCCTTGTTTGATTTGAACTTCTCCCCTAGGCTGCACACGCCAGATTGGCAGGGCTCCTGGTATCTGAGACAAGGTTTGGTAAAACAGTTTTGACAGCTAGGTCAGGCTACATGTTTGAAGGTTAAATAGTCGGGTGAGCCTCTTTGGCTTTGACTTGCTCCCGTAGGATGCAAATGGTGGAGGAACAGGGTTCCTGGCATCTGAGACAAGTTTCCGTAAAGCAATTTTGACTTCCAGGGGAGGCTGTATGTTTTAGGATTAAATAGCCGGATGAGCCTGTTTGGCTTTGACTTGCGCCCCTAGGATGCAAATGCTGGATTAACAGGGTTCCTGGTATCTGAGAGAAGTTTTGGTGAGGCAATTTTGAGTTCCAGGTGAGGCTGAATGTTTTAAGACTTAATAGTCGTGTGAGACTATTTGGCTTTGACTTGCTCCCCTAGGCGGCACATGCCAGATTGGCAAGGCTCCTGGAAACTAAAAAAAGTTTTAGTAAAACAGTTTTGACAGCCAGATGGGGCTGTTTGTTTTAAGATTATATTGTAGGATGAGCCTTGTTTGATTTGAACTTCTCCCCTAGGCTGCACACGCCAGATTGGCAGGACTCCTGGTATCTGAGACAAGGTTTGGTTAAACAGTTTTGACAGCTAGGTCAGGCTACATGTTTGAAGGTTAAATAGTCGGGTGAGCCTGTTTGGCTTTGACTTGCTCCCGTTGGAAGCAAATGGTGGAGGAACAGGGTTCCTGGCATCTGAGACAAGTTTCGGTAAAGCAATTTTGACTTCCAGGGGAGGCTGAATGTTTTAGGATTAAATAGCCGGATGAGCCTGTTTGGCTTTGACTTGCGCCCCTAGGATGCAAAAGCTGGATTAACAGGGTTCCTGGTATCTGAGAGAAGTTTTGGTGAGGCAATTTTGAGTTCCAGGTGAGGCTGAATGTTTTAAGACTTAATAGTCGTGTGAGACTATTTGGCTTTGACTTGCTCCCCTAGGCGGCACATGCCAGATTGGCAAGGCTCCTGGAAACTAAAAAAAGTTTTAGTAAAACAGTTTTGACAGCCAGATGGGGCTGTTTGTTTTAAGATTATATTGTAGGATGAGCCTTGTTTGATTTGAACTTCTCCCCTAGGCTGCACACGCCAGATTGGCAGGGCTCCTGGTATCTGAGACAAGGTTTGGTAAAACAGTTTTGACAGCTAGGTCAGGCTACATGTTTGAAGGTTAAATAGTCGGGTGAGCCTCTTTGGCTTTGACTTGCTCCCGTAGGATGCAAATGGTGGAGGAACAGGGTTCCTGGCATCTGAGACAAGTTTCCGTAAAGCAATTTTGACTTCCAGGGGAGGCTGTATGTTTTAGGATTAAATAGCCGGATGAGCCTGTTTGGCTTTGACTTGCGCCCCTAGGATGCAAATGCTGGATTAACAGGGTTCCTGGTATCTGAGAGAAGTTTTGGTGAGGCAATTTTGAGTTCCAGGTGAGGCTGAATGTTTTAAGACTTAATAGTCGTGTGAGACTATTTGGCTTTGACTTGCTCCCCTAGGCGGCACATGCCAGATTGGCAAGGCTCCTGGAAACTAAAAAAGTTTTAGTAAAACAGTTTTGACAGCCAGATGGGGCTGTTTGTTTTAAGATTATATTGTAGGATGAGCCTTGTTTGATTTGAACTTCTCCCCTAGGCTGCACACGCCAGATTGGCAGGACTCCTGGTATCTGAGACAAGGTTTGGTAAAACAGTTTTGACAGCTAGGTCAGGCTACATGTTTGAAGGTTAAATAGTCGGGTGAGCCTCTTTGGCTTTGACTTGCTCCCGTAGGATGCAAATGGTGGAGGAACAGGGTTCCTGGCATCTGAGACAAGTTTCGGTAAAGCAATTTTGACTTCCAGGGGAGGCTGTATGTTTTAGGATTAAATAGCCGGATGAGCCTGTTTGGCTTTGACTTGCGCCCCTAGGATGCAAATGCTGGATTAACAGGGTTCCTGGTATCTGAGAGAAGTTTTGGTGAGGCAATTTTGAGTTCCAGGTGAGGCTGAATGTTTTAAGACTTAATAGTCGTGTGAGACTATTTGGCTTTGACTTGCTCCCCTAGGCGGCACATGCCAGATTGGCAAGGCTCCTGAAAACTAAAAAAAGTTTTAGTAAAACAGTTTTGACAGCCAGATGGGGCTGTTTGTTTTAAGATTAAATTGTGGGATGAGCCCTGTTTGGCTTTGAGCTTCTCCCCTAGGCTGCACACGCCAGATTGGCAGGGCTCCTGGTATCTGAGACAAGGTTTGGTTAAACAGTTTTGACAGCTAGGTCTGGCTACATGTTTGAAGGTTAAATAGTCGGGTGAGCCTGTTTGGCTTTGACTTGCTCCCGTTGGATGCAAATGGTGGAGGAACAGGGTTCCTGGCATCTGAGACAAGTTTCGGTAAAGCAATTTTGACTTCCAGGGGAGGCTGTATGTTTTAGGATTAAATAGCCGGATGAGCCTGTTTGGCTTTGACTTGCGCCCCTAGGATGCAAATGCTGGATTAACAGGGTTCCTGGTATCTGAGAGAAGTTTTGGTGAGGCAATTTTGAGTTCCAGGTGAGGCTGAATGTTTTAAGACTTAATAGTCGTGTGAGACTATTTGGCTTTGACTTGCTCCCCTAGGCGGCACATGCCAGATTGGCAAGGCTCCTGGAAACTAAAAAAAGTTTTAGTAAAACAGTTTTGACAGCCAGATGGGGCTGTTTGTTTTAAGATTATATTATAGGATGAGCCTTGTTTGATTTGAACTTCTCCCCTAGGCTGCACACGCCAGATTGGCAGGGCTCCTGGTATCTGAGACAAGGTTTGGTAAAACAGTTTTGACAGCTAGGTCAGGCTACATGTTTGAAGGTTAAATAGTCGGGTGAGCCTCTTTGGCTTTGACTTGTTCCCGTAGGATGCAAATGGTGGAGGAACAGGGTTCCTGGCATCTGTGACAAGTTTCGGTAAAGCAATTTTGACTTCCAGGGGAGGCTGTATGTTTTAGGATTAAATAGCCGGATGAGCCTGTTTGGCTTTGACTTGCGCCCCTAGGATGCAAATGCTAGATTAACTGAGATCCTTGTATCTGTGACAAGTTTCCGTAAAGCAATTTTGACTTCCAGGGGAGGCTGTATGTTTTAGGATTAAATAGTCGCATGAGCCTGTTTGGCTTTGACTTGCGCCCCTAGGATGCAAATGCTGGATTAACAGGGTTCCTGGTATCTGAGACAAGTTTTGGTAAGGCAATTTTGAGTTCCAGGTGATGCTGAATGTTTTAAGACTTAATAGTCGTGTGAGACTATTTGGCTTTAACTTGCTCCCCTAGACGGCGCATGCCAGATTGGCAAGGCTCCTGGAATCTAAAAAAAGTTTTAGTAAAACAGTTTTGACAGCCAGATGGGGCTGTTTGTTTTAAGATTAAATTGTGGGATGAGCCCTGTTTGGCTTTGAACTTCTCCCCTAGGCTGCACACGCCAGATTGGCAGGGCTCCTGGTATCTGAGACAAGGTTTGGTAAAACAGTTTTGACAGCTAGGTCAGGCTACATGTTTGAAGGTTAAATAGTCGGGTGAGCCTCTTTGGCTTTGACTTGCTCCCGTAGGATGCAAATGGTGGAGGAACAGGGTTCCTGGCATCTGAGACAAGTTTCGGTAAAGCAATTTTGACTTCCAGGGGAGGCTGTATGTTTTAGGATTAAATAGCCGGATGAGCCTGTTTGGCTTTGACTTGCGCCCCTAGGATGCAAATGCTGGATTAACAGGGTTCCTGGTATCTGAGAGAAGTTTTGGTGAGGCAATTTTGAGTTCCAGGTGAGGCTGAATGTTTTAAGACTTAATAGTCGTGTGAGACTATTTGGCTTTGACTTGCTCCCCTAGGCGGCACATGCCAGATTGGCAAGGCTCCTGGAAACTAAAAAAGTTTTAGTAAAACAGTTTTGACAGCCAGATGGGGCTGTTTGTTTTAAGATTATATTGTAGGATGAGCCTTGTTTGATTTGAACTTCTCCCCTAGGCTGCACACGCCAGATTGGCAGGGCTCCTGGTATCTGAGACAAGGTTTGGTAAAACAGTTTTGACAGCTAGGTCAGGCTACATGTTTGAAGGTTAAATAGTCGGGTGAGCCTCTTTGGCTTTGACTTGCTCCCGTAGGATGCAAATGGTGGAGGAACAGGGTTCCTGGCATCTGAGACAAGTTTCGGTAAAGGAATTTTGACTTCCAGGGGAGGCTGTATGTTTTAGGATTAAATAGCCGGATGAGCCTGTTTGGCTTGACTTGCGCCCCTAGGATGCAAATGCTGGATTAACAGGGTTCCTGGTATCTGAGAGAAGTTTTGGTAAGGCAATTTTGAGTTCCAGGTGAGGCTGAATGTGTTAAGACTTAATAGTCGTGTGAGACTATTTGGCTTTGACTTGCTCCCCTAGGCGGCACATGCCAGATTGGCAAGGCTCCTGGAATCTAAAAAAGTTTTAGTAAAACAGTTTTGACAGCCAGATGGGGCTGTTTGTTTTAAGATTAAATTGTGGGATGAGCCCTGTTTGGCTTTGAACTTCTCCCCTAGGCTGCACATGCCAGATTGGCAGGGCTCCTGGTATCTGAGACAAGGTTTGGTTAAACAGTTTTGACAGCTAGGTCAGGCTACATGTTTGAAGGTTAAATAGTCGGGTGAGCCTGTTTGGCTTTGACTTGCTCCCGTTGGATGCAAATGGTGGAGGAACAGGGTTCCTGGCATCTGAGACAAGTTTCGGTAAAGCAATTTTGACTTCCAGGGGAGGCTGAATGTTTTAGGATTAAATAGCCGGATGAGCCTGTTTGGCTTTGACTTGCGCCCCTAGGATGCAAATGCTGGATTAACAGGGTTCCTGGTATCTGAGAGAAGTTTTGGTGAGGCAATTTTGAGTTCCAGGTGAGGCTGAATGTTTTAAGACTTAATAGTCGTGTGAGACTATTTGGCTTTGACTTGCTCCCCTAGGCGGCACATGCCAGATTGGCAAGGCTCCTGGAAACTAAAAAAAGTTTTAGTAAAACAGTTTTGACAGCCAGATGGGGCTGTTTGTTTTAAGATTATATTGTAGGATGAGCCTTGTTTGATTTGAACTTCTCCCCTAGGCTGCACACGCCAGATTGGCAGGGCTCCTGGTATCTGAGACAAGGTTTGGTAAAACAGTTTTGACAGCTAGGTCAGGCTACATGTTTGAAGGTTAAATAGTCGGGTGAGCCTCTTTGGCTTTGACTTGCTCCCGTAGGATGCAAATGGTGGAGGAACAGGGTTCCTGGCATCTGAGACAAGTTTCCGTAAAGCAATTTTGACTTCCAGGGGAGGCTGTATGTTTTAGGATTAAATAGCCGGATGAGCCTGTTTGGCTTTGACTTGCGCCCCTAGGATGCAAATGCTGGATTAACAGGGTTCCTGGTATCTGAGAGAAGTTTTGGTGAGGCAATTTTGAGTTCCAGGTGAGGCTGAATGTTTTAAGACTTAATAGTCGTGTGAGACTATTTGGCTTTGACTTGCTCCCCTAGGCGGCACATGCCAGATTGGCAAGGCTCCTGGAAACTAAAAAAAGTTTTAGTAAAACAGTTTTGACAGCCAGATGGGGCTGTTTGTTTTAAGATTATATTGTAGGATGAGCCTTGTTTGATTTGAACTTCTCCCCTAGGCTGCACACGCCAGATTGGCAGGACTCCTGGTATCTGAGACAAGGTTTGGTAAAACAGTTTTGACAGCTAGGTCAGGCTACATGTTTGAAGGTTAAATAGTCGGGTGAGCCTCTTTGGCTTTGACTTGCTCCCGTAGGATGCAAATGGTGGAGGAACAGGGTTCCTGGCATCTGAGACAAGTTTCGGTAAAGCAATTTTGACTTCCAGGGGAGGCTGTATGTTTTAGGATTAAATAGCCGGATGAGCCTGTTTGGCTTTGACTTGCGCCCCTAGGATGCAAATGCTGGATTAACAGGGTTCCTGGTATCTGAGAGAAGTTTTGGTGAGGCAATTTTGAGTTCCAGGTGAGGCTGAATGTTTTAAGACTTAATAGTCGTGTGAGACTATTTGGCTTTGACTTGCTCCCCTAGGCGGCACATGCCAGATTGGCAAGGCTCCTGAAAACTAAAAAAAGTTTTAGTAAAACAGTTTTGACAGCCAGATGGGGCTGTTTGTTTTAAGATTAAATTGTGGGATGAGCCCTGTTTGGCTTTGAGCTTCTCCCCTAGGCTGCACACGCCAGATTGGCAGGGCTCCTGGTATCTGAGACAAGGTTTGGTTAAACAGTTTTGACAGCTAGGTCTGGCTACATGTTTGAAGGTTAAATAGTCGGGTGAGCCTGTTTGGCTTTGACTTGCTCCCGTTGGATGCAAATGGTGGAGGAACAGGGTTCCTGGCATCTGAGACAAGTTTCGGTAAAGCAATTTTGACTTCCAGGGGAGGCTGTATGTTTTAGGATTAAATAGCCGGATGAGCCTGTTTGGCTTTGACTTGCGCCCCTAGGATGCAAATGCTGGATTAACAGGGTTCCTGGTATCTGAGAGAAGTTTTGGTGAGGCAATTTTGAGTTCCAGGTGAGGCTGAATGTTTTAAGACTTAATAGTCGTGTGAGACTATTTGGCTTTGACTTGCTCCCCTAGGCGGCACATGCCAGATTGGCAAGGCTCCTGGAAACTAAAAAAAGTTTTAGTAAAACAGTTTTGACAGCCAGATGGGGCTGTTTGTTTTAAGATTATATTATAGGATGAGCCTTGTTTGATTTGAACTTCTCCCCTAGGCTGCACACGCCAGATTGGCAGGGCTCCTGGTATCTGAGACAAGGTTTGGTAAAACAGTTTTGACAGCTAGGTCAGGCTACATGTTTGAAGGTTAAATAGTCGGGTGAGCCTCTTTGGCTTTGACTTGTTCCCGTAGGATGCAAATGGTGGAGGAACAGGGTTCCTGGCATCTGTGACAAGTTTCGGTAAAGCAATTTTGACTTCCAGGGGAGGCTGTATGTTTTAGGATTAAATAGCCGGATGAGCCTGTTTGGCTTTGACTTGCGCCCCTAGGATGCAAATGCTGGATTAACAGGGTTCCTGGTATCTGAGAGAAGTTTTGGTAAGGCAATTTTGAGTTCCAGGTGAGGCTGAATGTGTTAAGACTTAATAGTCGTGTGAGACTATTTGGCTTTAACTTGCTCCCCTAGGCGGCACATGCCAGATTGGCAAGGCTCCTGGAATCTAAAAAAAGTTTTAGTAAAACAGTTTTGACAGCCAGATGGGGCTGTTTGTTTTAAGATTAAATTGTGGGATGAGCCCTGTTTGGCTTTGAGCTTCTCCCCTAGGCTGCACACGCCAGATTGGCAGGGCTCCTGGTATCTGAGACAAGGTTTGGTTAAACAGTTTTGACAGCTAGGTCAGGCTACATGTTTGAAGGTTAAATAGTCGGGTGAGCCTGTTTGGCTTTGACTTGCTCCCGTTGGATGCAAATGGTGGAGGAACAGGGTTCCTGGCATCTGAGACAAGTTTCGGTAAAGCAATTTTGACTTCCAGGGGAGGCTGTATGTTTTAGGATTAAATAGCCGGATGAGCCTGTTTGGCTTTGACTTGCGCCCCTAGGATGCAAATGCTGGATTAACAGGGTTCCTGGTATCTGAGAGAAGTTTTGGTGAGGCAATTTTGAGTTCCAGGTGAGGCTGAATGTTTTAAGACTTAATAGTCGTGTGAGACTATTTGGCTTTGACTTGCTCCCCTAGGCGGCACATGCCAGATTGGCAAGGCTCCTGGAAACTAAAAAAAGTTTTAGTAAAACAGTTTTGACAGCCAGATGGGGCTGTTTGTTTTAAGATTATATTGTAGGATGAGCCTTGTTTGATTTGAACTTCTCCCCTAGGCTGCACACGCCAGATTGGCAGGGCTCCTGGTATCTGAGACAAGGTTTGGTAAAACAGTTTTGACAGCTAGGTCAGGCTACATGTTTGAAGGTTAAATAGTCGGGTGAGCCTCTTTGGCTTTGACTTGCTCCCGTAGGATGCAAATGGTGGAGGAACAGGGTTCCTGGCATCTGAGACAAGTTTCCGTAAAGCAATTTTGACTTCCAGGGGAGGCTGTATGTTTTAGGATTAAATAGCCGGATGAGCCTGTTTGGCTTTGACTTGCGCCCCTAGGATGCAAATGCTGGATTAACAGGGTTCCTGGTATCTGAGAGAAGTTTTGGTGAGGCAATTTTGAGTTCCAGGTGAGGCTGAATGTTTTAAGACTTAATAGTCGTGTGAGACTATTTGGCTTTGACTTGCTCCCCTAGGCGGCACATGCCAGATTGGCAAGGCTCCTGGAAACTAAAAAAGTTTTAGTAAAACAGTTTTGACAGCCAGATGGGGCTGTTTGTTTTAAGATTATATTGTAGGATGAGCCTTGTTTGATTTGAACTTCTCCCCTAGGCTGCACACGCCAGATTGGCAGGGCTCCTGGTATCTGAGACAAGGTTTGGTAAAACAGTTTTGACAGCTAGGTCAGGCTACATGTTTGAAGGTTAAATAGTCGGGTGAGCCTCTTTGGCTTTGACTTGCTCCCGTAGGATGCAAATGGTGGAGGAACAGGGTTCCTGGCATCTGAGACAAGTTTCGGTAAAGCAATTTTGACTTCCAGGGGAGGCTGTATGTTTTAGGATTAAATAGCCGGATGAGCCTGTTTGGCTTTGACTTGCGCCCCTAGGATGCAAATGCTGGATTAACAGGGTTCCTGGTATCTGAGAGAAGTTTTGGTGAGGCAATTTAGAGTTCCAGGTGAGGCTGAATGTTTTAAGACTTAATAGTCGTGTGAGACTATTTGGCTTTGACTTGCTCCCCTAGGCGGCACATGCCAGATTGGCAAGGCTCCTGGAAACTAAAAAAAGTTTTAGTAAAACAGTTTTGACAGCCAGATGGGGCTGTTTGTTTTAAGATTAAATTGTGGGATGAGCCCTGTTTGGCTTTGAACTTCTCCCCTAGGCTGCACACGCCAGATTGGCAGGGCTCCTGGTATCTGAGACAAGGTTTGGTTAAACAGTTTTGACAGCTAGGTCAGGCTACATGTTTGAAGGTTAAATAGTCGGGTGAGCCTGTTTGGCTTTGACTTGCTCCCGTAGGATGCAAATGGTGGAGGAACAGGGTTCCTGGCATCTGAGACAAGTTTCGGTAAAGCAATTTTGACTTCCAGGGGAGGCTGTATGTTTTAGGATTAAATAGCCGGATGAGCCTGTTTGGCTTTGACTTGCGCCCCTAGGATGCAAATGCTGGATTAACAGGGTTCCTGGTATCTGAGAGAAGTTTTGGTGAGGCAATTTTGAGTTCCAGGTGAGGCTGAATGTTTTAAGACTTAATAGTCGTGTGAGACTATTTGGCTTTGACTTGCTCCCCTAGGCGGCACATGCCAGATTGGCAAGGCTCCTGGAAACTAAAAAAAGTTTTAGTAAAACAGTTTTGACAGCCAGATGGGGCTGTTTGTTTTAAGATTATATTGTAGGATGAGCCTTGTTTGATTTGAACTTCTCCCCTAGGCTGCACACGCCAGATTGGCAGGGCTCCTGGTATCTGAGACAAGGTTTGGTAAAACAGTTTTGACAGCTAGGTCAGGCTACATGTTTGAAGGTTAAATAGTCGGGTGAGCCTCTTTGGCTTTGACTTGCTCCCGTAGGATGCAAATGGTGGAGGAACAGGGTTCCTGGCATCTGAGACAAGTTTCGGTAAAGCAATTTTGACTTCCAGGGGAGGCTGTATGTTTTAGGATTAAATAGCCGGATGAGCCTGTTTGGCTTTGACTTGCGCCCCTAGGATGCAAATGCTGGATTAACAGGGTTCCTGGTATCTGAGAGAAGTTTTGGTAAGGCAATTTTGAGTTGCAGGTGAGGCTGAATGTGTTAAGACTTAATAGTCGTGTGAGACTATTTGGCAAGGCTCCTGGAATCTAAAAAAAGTTTTAGTAAAACAGTTTTGACAGCCAGATGGGGCTGTTTGTTTTAAGATTAAATTGTGGGATGAGCCCTGTTTGGCTTTGAACTTCTCCCCTAGGCTGCACACGCCAGATTGGCAGGGCTCCTGGTATCTGAGACAAGGTTTGGTTAAACAGTTTTGACAGCTAGGTCAGGCTACATGTTTGAAGGTTAAATAGTCGGGTGAGCCTGTTTGGCTTTGACTTGCTAACGTAGGATGCAAATGGTGGAGGAACAGGGTTCCTGGCATCTGAGACAAGTTTCGGTAAAGCAATTTTGACTGCCAGGGGAGGCTGTAAGTTTTAGGATTAAATAGTCGGATGAGCCTGATTGGCTTTGACTTGCGCCCCTAGGATGCAAATGCTGAAGGAACAGGGTTCCTGGCATCTGAGACAAGTTTCCGTAAAGCAATTTTGACTTCCAGGTGAGGCTGTATGCTTTAAGACTTAATAGTCGGGTGAGCCTGTATGACTTTGACTTGCGCCCCCAGGATGCAAATACTGGATTAACAGGGTTCCTTGTATTTGAGACAAGTTTTGGTTGACGGCCAGATCGGGCAATATGTTTTAAGATTTAATAGTCGGGTGAGACTATTTGGCTTTACCTTGCTCCCCTAGGCTGCAAATGCTAGATTAACAGGGTTCCTGGTTTCTAAGGAAAGTTTTGGTAAAGCAATTTTGACTTCCAGGGGAGGCTGTATGTTTTAGGATTAAATAGCCGGATGAGCCTGTTTGGCTTTGACTTGCGCCCCTAGGATGCAAATGCTGGATTAACAGGGTTCCTGGCATCTGAGACAAGTTTCGGTAAAGCAATTTTGACTGCCAGGGGAGGCTGTATGTTTTAGGATTAAATAGTCGGATGAGCCTGTTTGGCTTTGACTTGCTCCCCTAGGATGCCAATGCTGGATTAACAGGGTTCCTGGTATCTGAGAGAAGTTTTGGTGAGGCAATTTTGAGTTCCAGGTGAGGCTGAATGTTTTAAGACTTAATAGTCGTGTGAGACTATTTGGCTTTGACTTGCTCCCCTAGGCGGCACATGCCAGATTGGCAAGCCTCCTGGAAACTAAAAAAAGTTTGAGTAAAACAGTTTTGACAGCCAGATGGGGCTGTTTGTTTTAAGATTAAATTGTGGGATGAGCCCTGTTTGGCTTTGAACTTCTCCCCTAGGCTGCACACGCCAGATTGGCAGGGCTCCTGGTATCTGAGACAAGGTTTGGTTAAACAGTTTTGACAGCTAGGTCAGGCTACATGTTTGAAGGTTAAATATTCGGGTGAGCCTGTTTGGCTTTGACTTGCTCCCGTAGGATGCAAATGGTGGAGGAACAGGGTTCCTGGCATCTGAGACAAGTTTCGGTAAAGCAATTTTGACTGCCAGGGGAAGCCGTAAGTTTTAGGATTAAATAGTCGGATCAGCCTGATTGGCTTTGACTTGCGCCCCTAGGATGCAAATGCTGAAGGAACAGGGCTCCTGGCATCTGAGACAAGTTTCCGTAAAGCAATTTTGACTTCCAGGTGAGGCTGTATGCTTTAAGACTTAATAGTCGGGTGAGACTATTTGGCTTTGACTTGCTCCCCTAGGCGGCACATGCCAGATTGGCAAGGCTCCTGGAATCTAAAAAAAGTTTTAGTAAAACAGTTTTGACAGTCAGATGGGGCTGTTTGTTTTAAGATTAAAGAGTCGGGTGAGCCTGTATGACTTTGACTTGCGCCCCCAGGATGCAAATACTGGATTAACAGGGTTCCTTGTATTTGAGACAAGTTTTGGTTGACGGCCAGATCGGGCAATATGTTTTAAGATTTAATAGTCGGGTGAGACTATTTGGCTTTACCTTGCTCCCCTAGGCTGCAAATGCTAGATTAACAGGTTTCCTGGTTTCTAAGGAAAGTTTTGGTAAAGCAATTTTGACTTCCAGGGGAGGCTGTATGTTTTAGGATTAAATAGCCGGATGAGCCTGTTTGGCTTTGACTTGCGCCCCTAGGATGCAAATGCTGGATTAACAGGGTTCCTGGCATCTGAGACAAGTTTCGGTAAAGCAATTTTGACTGCCAGGGGAGGCTGTATGTTTTAGGATTAAATAGTCGGATGAGCCTGTTTGGCTTTGACTTGCTCCCCTAGGATGCAAATGCTGGATTAACAGGGTTCCTGGTATCTGAGAGAAGTTTTGGTGAGGCAATTTTGAGTTCCAGGTGAGGCTGAATGTTTTAAGACTTAATAGTCGTGTGAGACTATTTGGCTTTGACTTGCTCCCCTAGGCGGCACATGCCAGATTGGCAAGCCTCCTGGAAACTAAAAAAAGTTTGAGTAAAACAGTTTTGACAGCCAGATGGGGCTGTTTGTTTTAAGATTAAATTGTGGGATGAGCCCTGTTTGGCTTTGAACTTCTCCCCTAGGCTGCACACGCCAGATTGGCAGGGCTCCTGGTATCTGAGACAAGGTTTGGTTAAACAGTTTTGACAGCTAGGTCAGGCTACATGTTTGAAGGTTAAATATTCGGGTGAGCCTGTTTGGCTTTGACTTGCTCCCGTAGGATGCAAATGGTGGAGGAACAGGGTTCCTGGCATCTGAGACAAGTTTCGGTAAAGCAATTTTGACTGCCAGGGGAGGCCGTAAGTTTTAGGATTAAATAGTCGGATGAGCCTGATTGGCTTTGACTTGCGCCCCTAGGATGCAAATGCTGAAGGAACAGGGCTCCTGGCATCTGAGACAAGTTTCCGTAAAGCAATTTTGACTTCCAGGTGAGGCTGTATGCTTTAAGACTTAATAGTCGGGTGAGACTATTTGGCTTTGACTTGCTCCCCTAGGCGGCACATGCCAGATTGGCAAGGCTCCTGGAATCTAAAAAAGTTTTAGTAAAACAGTTTTGACAGCCAGATGGGGCTGTTTGTTTTAAGATTAAAGAGTCGGGTGAGCCTGTATGACTTTGACTTGCGCCCCCAGGATGCAAATACTGGATTAACAGGGTTCCTTGTATTTGAGACAAGTTTTGGTTGACGGCCAGATCGGGCTATATGTTTTAAGATTTAATAGTCGGGTGAGACTATTTGGCTTTATCTTGCTCCCCTAGGCTGCAAATGCTAGATTAACAGGGTTCCTGGTTTCTAAGGAAAGTTTTGGTAAAGCAATTTTAACTTCCAGGGGAGGCTGCATGTTTTAGGATTAAATAGCCGGATGAGCCTGTTTGGCTTTGACTTGCGCCCCTAGGATGTAAATGCTGGATTAACAGGGTTCCTGGCATCTGAGACAAGTTTCGGTAAAGCAATTTTGACTGTCAGGGGAGGCTGTATGTTTTAGGATTAAATAGTCGGATAAGCCTGTTTGGCTTTGACTTGCTCCCCTAGGATGCAAATGCTGGATTAACAGGGTTCCTGGTATCTGAGAGAACTTTTGGTGAGGCAATTTTGAGTTCCAGGTGAGGCTGAATGTTTTAAGACTTAATAGTCGTGTGAGACTATTTGGCTTTGACTTGCTCCCCTAGGCGGCACATGGCAGATTGGCAAGCCTCCTGGAAACTAAAAAAAGTTTGAGTAAAACAGTTTTGACAGCCAGATGGGGCTGTTTGTTTTAAGATTAAATTGTGGGATGAGCCCTGTTTGGCTTTGAACTTCTCCCCTAGGCTGCACACGCCAGATTGGCAGGGCTCCTGGTATCTGAGACAAGGTTTGGTTAAACAGTTTTGACAGCTAGGTCAGGCTACATGTTTGAAGGTTAAATAGTCGGGTGAGCCTGTTTGGCTTTGACTTGCTCCCGTAGGATGCAAATGGTGGAGGAACAGGGTTCCTGGCATCTGAGACAAGTTTCGGTAAAGCAATTTTGACTGCCAGGGGAGGCCGTAAGTTTTAGGATTAAATAGTCGGATGAGCCTGATTGGCTTTGACTTGCGCCCCTAGGATGCAAATGCTGAAGGAACAGGGCTCCTGGCATCTGAGACAAGTTTCCGTAAAGCAATTTTGACTTCCAGGTGAGGCTGTATGCTTTAAGACTTAATAGTCGGGTGAGACTATTTGGCTTTGACTTGCTCCCCTAGGCGGCACATGCCAGATTGGCAAGGCTCCTGGAATCTAAAAAAGTTTTAGTAAAACAGTTTTGACAGCCAGATGGGGCTGTTTGTTTTAAGATTAAAGAGTCGGGTGAGCCTGTATGACTTTGACTTGCGCCCCCAGGATGCAAATACTGGATTAACAGGGTTCCTTGTATTTGAGACAAGTTTTGGTTGACGGCCAGATCGGGCTATATGTTTTAAGATTTAATAGTCGGGTGAGACTATTTGGCTTTATCTTGCTCCCCTAGGCTGCAAATGCTAGATTAACAGGGTTCCTGGTTTCTAAGGAAAGTTTTGGTAAAGCAATTTTAACTTCCAGGGGAGGCTGCATGTTTTAGGATTAAATAGCCGGATGAGCCTGTTTGGCTTTGACTTGCGCCCCTAGGATGTAAATGCTGGATTAACAGGGTTCCTGGCATCTGAGACAAGTTTCGGTAAAGCAATTTTGACTGTCAGGGGAGGCTGTATGTTTTAGGATTAAATAGTCGGATAAGCCTGTTTGGCTTTGACTTGCTCCCCTAGGATGCAAATGCTGGATTAACAGGGTTCCTGGTATCTGAGAGAAGTTTTGGTGAGGCAATTTTGAGTTCCAGGTGAGGCTGAATGTTTTAAGACTTAATAGTCGTGTGAGACTATTTGGCTTTGACTTGCTCCCCTAGGCGGCACATGCCAGATTGGCAAGCCTCCTGGAAACTAAAAAAGTTTGAGTAAAACAGTTTTGACAGCCAGATGGGGCTGTTTGTTTTAAGATTAAATTGTGGGATGAGCCCTGTTTGGCTTTGAACTTCTCCCCTAGGCTGCACACGCCAGATTGGCAGGGCTCCTGGTATCTGAGACAAGGTTTGGTTAAACAGTTTTGACAGCTAGGTCAGGCTACATGTTTGAAGGTTAAATAGTCGGGTGAGCCTGTTTGGCTTTGACATGCTCCCGTAGGATGCAAATGGTGGAGGAACAGGGTTCCTGGCATCTGAGACAAGTTTCGGTAAAGCAATTTTGACTGCCAGGGGAGGCCGTAAGTTTTAGGATTAAATAGTCGGATGAGCCTGATTGGCTTTGACTTGCGCCCCTAGGATGCAAATGCTGAAGGAACAGGGTTCCTGGCATCTGAGACAAGTTTCCGTAAAGCAATTTTGACTTCCAGGTGAGGCTGTATGCTTTAAGACTTAATAGTCGGGTGAGACTATTTGGCTTTGACTTGCTCCCCTAGGCGGCACATGCCAGATTGGCAAGGCTCCTGGAATCTAAAAAAAGTTTTAGTAAAACAGTTTTGACAGCCAGATGGGGCTGTTTGTTTTAAGATTAAAGAGTCGGGTGAGCCTGTATGACTTTGACTTGCGCCCCCAGGATGCAAATACTGGATTAACAGGGTTCCTTGTATTTGAGACAAGTTTTGGTTGACGGCCAGATCGGGCTATATGTTTTAAGATTTAATAGTCGGGTGAGACTATTTGGCTTTATCTTACTCCCCTAGGCTGCAAATGCTAGATTAACAGGGTTCCTGGTTTCTAAGGAAAGTTTTGGTAAAGCAATTTTGACATCCAGGGGAGGCTGTATGTTTTAGGATTAAATAGCCGGATGAGCCTGTTTGGCTTTGACTTGCGCCCCTAGGATGCAAATGCTGGATTAACAGGGTTCCTGGCATCTGAGACAAGTTTCGGTAAAGCAATTTTGACTGCCAGGGGAGGCTGTATGTTTTAGGATTAAATAGTCGGATGAGCCTGTTTGGCTTTGACTTGCGCCCCTAGGATGCAAATGCTGGATTAACAGGGTTCCTGGTATCTGAGACAAGTTTTGGTAAGGCAATTTTGAGTTCCAGGTGAGGCTGAATGTTTTAAGACTTAATAGTCGTGTGAGACTATTTGGCTTTGACTTGCTCCCCTAGGCTGCACACGCCAGATTGGCAGGGCTCCTGCTATCTGAGACAAGGTTTGGTAAAACAGTTTTGACAGCTAGGTCAGGTTACATGTTTGAAGGTTAAATAGTCGGATGAGCCTGTTTGGCTTTGACTTGCTCCCCTAGGATGCAAATGCTGGATTAACAGGGTTCCTGGTATCTGAGAGAAGTTTTGGTGAGGCAATTTTGAGTTCCAGGTGAGGCTGAATGTGTTAAGACTTGATAGTCGTGTGAGACTATTTGGCTTTAACTTGCTCCCCTAGGCGGCACATGCAAGATTGGCAAGGCTCCTGGAATCTACAAAAAGTTTTAGTAAAACAGTTTTGACAGCCAGATGGGGCTGTTTGTTTTAAGATTATACTGTAGGATGAGCCTTGCTTGATTTGAACTTCTCCCCTAGGCTGCACACGCCAGATTGGCAGGGCTCCTGGTATCTGAGACAAGGTTTGGTAAAACAGTTTTGACAGCTAGGTCAGGTTACATGTTTGAAGGTTAAATAGTCGGGTGAGCCTGTTTGGCTTTGACTTGCTCCCGTAGGATGCAAATGGTGGAGGAACAGGGTTCCTGGCATCTGAGACAAGTTTCGGTAAAGCAATTTTGACTTCCAGGGGAGGCTGTATGTTTTAGGATTAAAACCCATCCCCTAGGATGCAAATGCTGGATTAACAGGGTTCCTGGTATCTGAGAGAAGTTTTGGTAAGGCAATTTTGAGTTCCAGGTGAGGCTGAATGTGTTAAGACTTAATAGTCGTGTGAGACTATTTGGCTTTAACTTGCTCCCCTAGGCAACACATGCAAGATTGGCAAGGCTCCTGGAATCTAGAAAAAGTTTTAGTAAAACAGTTTTGACAGCCAGATGGGGCTGTTTGTTTTAAGATTAAATTGTGGGATGAGCCCTGTTTGGCTTTGAGCTTCTCCCCTAGGCTGCACACGCCAGATTGGCAGGGCTCCTGGTATCTGAGAAAAGGTTTGGTTAAACAGTTTTGACAGCTAGGTCAGGCTACATGTTTGAAGGTTAAATAGTCGGGTGAGCCTGTTTGGCTTTGACTTGCTCCCGTAGGATGCAAATGGTGGAGGAACAGGGTTCCTGGCATCTGAGACAAGTTTCGGTAAAGCAATTTTGACTTCCAGGGGAGGCTGTATGTTTTAGGATTAAATAGCCGGATGAGCCTGTTTGGCTTTGACTTGCGCCCCTAGGATGCAAATGCTGGATTAACAGGGTTCCTGGCATCTGAGACAAGTTTCGGTAAAGCAATTTTGACTGCCAGGGGAGGCTGTATGTTTTAGGATTAAATAGTCGGATGAGCCTGTTTGGTTTTGACTTGCGCCCCTAGGATGCAAATGCTGGATTAACAGGGTTCCTGGTATCTGAGACAAGTTTTGGTAAGGCAATTTTGAGTTCCAGGTGAGGCTGAATGTTTTAAGACTTAATAGTCGTGTGAGACTATTTGGCTTTGAACTTCTCCCCTAGGCTACACACGCCAGATTGGCAGGGCTCCTGCTATCTGAGACAAGGTTTGGTAAAACAGTTTTGACAGCTAGGTCAGGTTACATGTTTGAAGGTTAAATAGTCGGATAAGCCTGTTTGGCTTTGACTTGCTCCCCTAGGATGCAAATGCTGGATTAACAGGGTTCCTGGTATCTGAGAGAAGTTTTGGTGAGGCAATTTTGAGTTCCAGGTGAGGCTGAATGTTTTAAGACTTAATAGTCGTGTGAGACTATTTGGCTTTGACTTGCTCCCCTAGGCGGCACATGCCAGATTGGCAAGCCTCCTGGAAACTAAAAAAAGTTTGAGTAAAACAGTTTTGACAGCCAGATGGGGCTGTTTGTTTTAAGATTAAATTGTGGGATGAGCCCTGTTTGGCTTTGAACTTCTCCCCTAGGCTGCACACGCCAGATTGGCAGGGCTCCTGGTATCTGAGACAAGATTTGGTTAAACAGTTTTGACAGCTAGGTCAGGCTACATGTTTGAAGGTTAAATAGTCGGGTGAGCCTGTTTGGCTTTGACTTGCTCCCGTAGGATGCAAATGGTGGAGGAACAGGGTTCCTGGCATCTGAGACAAGTTTCGGTAAAGCAATTTTGACTGCCAGTGGAGGCTGTAAGTTTTAGGATTAAATAGTCGGATGAGCCTGATTGGCTTTGACTTGCGCCCCTAGGATGCAAATGCTGAAGGAACAGGGTTCCTGGCATCTGAGACAAGTTTCCGTAAAGCAATTTTGACTTCCAGGTGAGGCTGTATGCTTTAAGACTTAATAGTCGGGTGAGACTATTTGGCTTTGACTTGCTCCCCTAGGCGGCACATGCCAGATTGGCAAGGCTCCTGGAATCTAAAAAAAGTTTTAGTAAAACAGTTTTGACAGCCAGATGGGGCTGTTTGTTTTAAGATTAAAGAGTCGGGTGAGCCTGTATGACTTTGACTTGCGCCCCCAGGATGCAAATACTGGATTAACAGGGTTCCTTGTATTTGAGACAAGTTTTGGTTGACGGCCAGATCGGGCTATATGTTTTAAGATTTAATAGTCGGGTGAGACTATTTGGCTTTATCTTACTCCCCTAGGCTGCAAATGCTAGATTAACAGGGTTCCTGGTTTCTAAGGAAAGTTTTGGTAAAGCAATTTTGACATCCAGGGGAGGCTGTATGTTTTAGGATTAAATAGCCGGATGAGCCTGTTTGGCTTTGACTTGCGCCCCTAGGATGCAAATGCTGGATTAACAGGGTTCCTGGCATCTGAGACAAGTTTCGGTAAAGCAATTTTGACTGCCAGGGGAGGCTGTATGTTTTAGGATTAAATAGTCGGATGAGCCTGTTTGGCTTTGACTTGCGCCCCTAGGATGCAAATGCTGGATTAACAGGGTTCCTGGTATCTGAGACAAGTTTTGGTAAGGCAATTTTGAGTTCCAGGTGAGGCTGAATGTTTTAAGACTTAATAGTCGTGTGAGACTATTTGGCTTTGACTTGCTCCCCTAGGCTGCACACGCCAGATTGGCAGGGCTCCTGCTATCTGAGACAAGGTTTGGTAAAACAGTTTTGACAGCTAGGTCAGGTTACATGTTTGAAGGTTAAATAGTCGGATGAGCCTGTTTGGCTTTGACTTGCTCCCCTAGGATGCAAATGCTGGATTAACAGGGTTCCTGGTATCTGAGAGAAGTTTTGGTAAAACAGTTTTGACAGCTAGGTCAGGCTACATGTTTGAAGGTTAAATAGTCGGGTGAGCCTCTTTGGCTTTGACTTGCTCCCGTAGGATGCAAATGGTGGAGGAACAGGGTTCCTGGCATCTGAGACAAGTTTCGGTAAAGCAATTTTGACTGCCAGGGGAGGCTGTATGTTTTAGGATTAAATAGTCGGATGAGCCTGTTTGGCTTTGACTTGCGCCCCTAGGATGCAAATGCTGAGGAACAGGGTTCCTGGTATCTGAGAGAAGTTTCGTGAAGCAATTTTGAGTTCCAGGTGAGGCTGATGTTTTAAGACTTAATAGTCGGGTGAGACTATTTGGCTTTGACTTGCTCCCCTAGGCGGCACATGCCAGATTGGCAAGGCTCCTGGAACTAAAAAAGTTTTAGTAAAACAGTTTTGACAGCCAGATGGGGCTGTTTGTTTTAAGATTAAAGAGTAGGGTGAGCCTGTATGATTTGACTTGCGCCCCCAGGATGCAAAACTGGATTAACAGGGTTCCTTGTATTTGAGACAAGTTTTGGTTGACGGCCAGATCGGGCTAATGTTTTAAGATTAATAGTCGGGTGAGACTATTTGGCTTTATCTTGCTCCCTAGGCTGCAAATGCTAGATTAACAGGGTTCCTGGTATCTAAGGAAAGTTTTGGTAAAGCAATTTTGACATCCAGGGGAGGCTGTATGTTTTAGGATTAAATAGCCGGATGAGCCTGTTTGGCTTTGACTTGCGCCCCTAGGATGCAAATGCTGGATTAACAGGGTTCCTGGCATCTGAGACAAGTTTCGGTAAAGCAATTTTGACTGCCAGGGGAGGCTGTATATTTTAGGATTAAATAGTCGGATGAGCCTGTTTGGCTTTGACTTGCGCCCCTAGGATGCAAATGCTGGATTAACAGGGTTCCTGGTATCTGAGACAAGTTTTGGTAAGGCAATTTTGAGTTCCAGGTGAGGCTGAATGTTTTAAGACTTAATAGTCGTGTGAGACTATTTGGCTTTGACTTGCTCCCCTAGGCTGCACACGCCAGATTGGCAGGGCTCCTGCTATCTGAGACAAGGTTTGGTAAAACAGTTTTGACAGCTAGGTCAGGTTACATGTTTGAAGGTTAAATAGTCGGATGAGCCTGTTTGGCTTTGACTTGCTCCCCTAGGATGCAAATGCTGGATTAACAGGGTTCCTGGTATCTGAGAGAAGTTTTGGTAAAACAGTTTTGACAGCTAGGTCAGGCTACATGTTTGAAGGTTAAATAGTCGGGTGAGCCTCTTTGGCTTTGACTTGCTCCCGTAGGATGCAAATGGTGCAGGAACAGGGTTCCTGGCATCTGAGACAAGTTTCGGTAAAGCAATTTTGACTGCCAGGGGAGGCTGTATGTTTTAGGATTAAATAGTCGGATGAGCCTGTTTGGCTTTGACTTGCGCCCCTAGGATGCAAATGCTGGATTAACAGGGTTCCTGGTATCTGAGAGAAGTTTTGGTGAGGCAATTTTGAGTTCCAGATGAGGCTGAAAGTTTTAAGACTTAATAGTCGTGTGAGACTATTTGGCTTTGACTTGCTCCCCTAGGCGGCACATGCCAGATTGGCAAGGCTCCTGGAAACTAAAAAAAGTTTGAGTAAAACAGTTTTGACAGCCAGATGGGGCTGTTTGTTTTAAGATTAAATTGTAGGATGAGCCTTGTTTGATTTGAACTTCTCCCCTAGGCTGCACACGCCAGATTGGCAGGGCTCCTGGTATCTGAGACAAGGTTTGGTAAAACAGTTTTGACAGCTAGGTCAGGCTACATGTTTGAAGGTTAAATAGTCGGGTGAGCCTCTTTGGCTTTGACTTGCTCCCGTAGGATGCAAATGGTGCAGGAACAGGGTTCCTGGCATCTGAGACAAGTTTCGGTAAAGCAATTTTGACTTCCAGGGGAGGCTGTATGTTTTAGGATTAAATAGCCGGATGAGCCTGTTTGGCTTTGACTTGCGCACCTAGGATGCAAATGCTGGATTAACAGGGTTCCTGGTATCTGAGACAAGTTTTGGTAAGGCAATTTTGAGTTCCAGGTGAGGCTGAATGTTTTAAGACTTAATAGTCGTGTGAGACTATTTGGCTTTAACTTGCTCCCCTAGGCGGCACATGCCAGATTGGCAAGGCTCCTGGAATCTAGAAAAAGTTTTAGTAAAACAGTTTTGACAGCCAGATGGGGCTGTTTGTTTTAAGATTAAATTGTGGGATGAGCCCTGTTTGGCTTTGAACTTCTCCCCTAGGCTGCACACGCCAGATTGGCAGGGCTCCTGGTATCTGAGACAAGGTTTGGTAAAACAGTTTTGACAGCTAGGTCAGGCTACATGTTTGAAGGTTAAATAGTCGGGTGAGCCTGTTTGGCTTTGACTTGCTCCCCTAGGATGCAAATGGTGGAGGAACAGGGTTCCTGGCATCTGAGACAAGTTTCGGTAAAGCAATTTTGACTTCCAGGGAGGCTGTATGTTTTAGGATTAAATAGCCGGATGAGCCTGTTTGGCTTTGACTTGCGCCCCTAGGATGCAAATGCTGGATTAACAGGGTTCCTGGCATCTGAGAGAAGTTTCTGGTAAAGCAATTTTGACTGCCAGGTGGAGGCTGTATTGTTTTAGGATTAAAGAGTCGGGTGAGCCTGTTTGGCTTTGACTTGCGCCCCTAGGATGCAAATACTGGATTAACAGGGTTCCTGGTATCTGAGACAAGTTTTGGTTAAGGCAGTTTTGACGTGCCAGGTCGAGGCTGATATGTTTTAAGATTTAAAAGTCGGGTGAGACTATTATGGCTTTAACTTGCTCCCCTAGGCTGCACACGCTAGATTGACAGGGCTCCTGGTATCTGAGACAAGGTTTAGGTAAATCAGTTTTGACAGCTAGGTCAGGCTATATGTTTTAAGTTTAAATAGTCGGTTGAGCCTGTTTGGCTTTGACTTGCGCCCCTAGGATGCAAATGCTGGATTAACAGGGTTCCTGGTATCTGAGAGAAGTTTTGGTGAGGCAATTTTGAGTTCCAGGTGAGGCTGAATGTTTTAAGACTTAATAGTCGTGTGAGACTATTTGGCTTTGACTTGCTCCCCTAGGCGGCACATGCCAGATTGGCAAGGCTCCTGGAAACTAAAAAAAGTTTTAGTAAAACAGTTTTGACAGCCAGATGGGGCTGTTTGTTTTAAGATTAAATTGTGGGATGAGCCCTGTTTGGCTTTGAACTTCTCCCCTAGGCTGCACACGCCAGATTGGCAGGGCTCCTGGTATCTGAGACAAGGTTTGGTTAAACAGTTTTGACAGCTAGGTCAGGCTACATGTTTGAAGGTTAAATAGTCGGGTGAGCCTGTTTGGCTTTGACTTGCTCCCGTAGGATGCAAATGGTGGAGGAACAGGGTTCCTGGCATCTGAGACAAGTTTCGGTAAAGCAATTTTGACTTCCAGTGGAGGCTGTAAGTTTTAGGATTAAATAGTCGGATGAGCCTGATTGGCTTTGACTTGCGCCCCTAGGATGCAAATGCTGAAGGAACAGGGTTCCTGGCATCTGAGACAAGTTTCCGTAAAGCAATTTTGACTTCCAGGTGAGGCTGTATGCTTTAAGACTTAATAGTCGGGTGAGACTATTTGGCTTTGACTTGCTCCCCTAGGCGGCACATGCCAGATTGGCAAGGCTCCTGGAATCTAAAAAAAGTTTTAGTAAAACAGTTTTGACAGACAGATGGGGCTGTTTGTTTTAAGATTAAAGAGTCGGGTGAGCCTGTATGACTTTGACTTGCGCCCCCAGGATGCAAATACTGGATTAACAGGGTTCCTGGTATTTGAGACAAGTTTTGGTTAATCAGTTTTGACGGCCAGATCGGGCTATATGTTTTAAGATTTAAAAGTCGGGAGAGACTATTATTGCTTTATCTTGCTCCCCTAGGCTGCAAATACTAGATTAACAGGGTTCCTGGTTTCTAGGAAAGTTTGGTAAATTGACATCCGGGGGTGTTTTGGATTGCCGGATGGCTGTTTGGCTTTGACTTGCGCCCCTGGATGCAATGCTGGATTAACAGGGTTCCTGGATCTGAGACAAGTTTCGGTAAAGCAGTTTTGACTGCCAGGGGGGGCTGTATGTTTTAGGATTAAATAGTAGGGTGAGCCTGTTTGGCTTTGACTTGCGCCCCTAGGATGCAAATGCTGGATTAACAGGGTTCCTGGTATCTGAGACAAGTTTTGGTAAGGCAATTTTGAGTTCCAGGTGAGGCTGAATGTTTTAAGACTTAATAGTCGTGGGAGACTATTTGGCTTTGACTTGCTCCCCTAGGCTGCACACGCCAGATTGGCAGGGCTCCTGGTATCTGAGACAAGGTTTGGTAAAACAGTTTTGACAGCTAGGTCAGGTTACATGTTTGAAGGTTAAATAGTCGGATGAGCCTGTTTGGCTTTGAACTTCTCCCCTAGGATGCACATGCTGGATTAACAGGGTTCCTGGTATCTGAGAGAAGTTTTGGTAAAACAGTTTTGACAGCTAGGTCAGGCTACATGTTTGAAGGTTAAATAGTCGGGTGAGCCTCTTTGGCTTTGACTTGCTCCCGTAGGATGCAAATGGTGCAGGAACAGGGTTCCTGGCATCTGAGACAAGTTTCGGTAAAGCAATTTTGACTGCCAGGGGAGGCTGTATGTTTTAGGATTAAATAGTCGGATGAGCCTGTTTGGCTTTGACTTGCGCCCCTAGGATGCAAATGCTGGATTAACAGGGTTCCTGGTATCTGAGAGAAGTTTTGGTGAGGCAATTTTGAGTTCCAGGTGAGGCTGAAAGTTTTAAGACTTAATAGTCGTGTGAGACTATTTGGCTTTGACTTGCTCCCCTAGGCGGCACATGCCAGATTGGCAAGGCTCCTGGAAACTAAAAAAGTTTTAGTAAAACAGTTTTGACAGCCAGATGGGGCTGTTTGTTTTAAGATTAAATTGTAGGATGAGCCTTGTTTGATTTGAACTTCTCCCCCAGGATGCACACGCCAGATTGGCAGGGCTCCTGGTATCTGAGACAAGGTTTGGTAAAACAGTTTTGACAGCTAGGTCAGGCTACATGTTTGAAGATTTAAAAGTCGGGTGAGACTATTTGGCTTTGACTTGCTCCCCTAGGATGCAAATGGTGCAGGAACAGGGTTCCTGGCATCTGAGACAAGTTTAGGTAAAGCAATTTTGACTTCCAGATGGAGGCTGTTTGTTTTAGGATTAAATAGTAGGATGAGCCTGTTTGGCTTTGACTTGCGCCCCTAGGATGCAAATGCTGGATTAACAGGGTTCCTGGTATCTGAGAGAAGTTTTGGTGAGGCAATTTTGAGTTCCAGGTGAGGCTGAAAGTTTTAAGACTTAATAGTCGTGTGAGACTATTTGGCTTTGACTTGCTCCCCTAGGCGGCACATGCCAGATTGGCAAGGCTCCTGGAAACTAAAAAAAGTTTTAGTAAAACAATTTTGACAGCCAGATGGGGCTGTTTGTTTTAAGATTAAATTGTAGGATGAGCCCTGTTTGGCTTTGAACTTCTCCCCTAGGCTACACACGCCAGATTGGCAGGGCTCCTGGTATCTGAGACAAAGTTTGGTAAAACAGTTTTGACAGCTAGGTCAGGCTACATGTTTGAAGGTTAAATAGTCGGATGAGCCTGTTTGGCTTTGACTTGCTCCCCTAGGATGCAAATGCTGGAGGAACAGAGTTCCTGGCATCTGAGACAAGTTTCGGTAAAGCAATTTTGACTTCCAGGTGAAGCTGTATGCTTTAAGACTTAATAGTCGGGTGAGACTATTTGGCTTTGACTTGCTCCCCTATGCGGCACATGCCAGATTGGCAAGGCTCCTGGAATCTAAAAAAAGTTTTAGTAAAAGAGTTTTGACAGACAGATGGGGCTGTTTGTTTTAAGATTAAAGAGTCGGGTGAGCCTGTATGACTTTGACTTGCGCCCCCAGGATGCAAATACTGGATTAACAGGGTTCCTGGTATTTGAGACAAGTTTTGGTTAATCAGTTTTGACGGCCAGATCGGGCTATATGTTTTAAGATTTAAAAGTCGGGAGAGACTATTATTCTTTATCTTGCTCCCCTAGGCTGCAAATACTGGATTAACAGGGCTCCTGGTATCTGAGACAAGTTTAGGTAAATCAGTTTTGGCGGCCAGATGGGGCTGTTTGTTTTAAGATTAAATTGTAGGGTGAGCCTGTTTGGCTTTGACTTGCGCCCCTAGGATGCAAATGCTGGATTAACAGGGTTCCTGGTATCTGAGACAAGTTTTGGTAAGGCAATTTTGAGTTCCAGGTGATGCTGAATGTTTTAAGACTTAATAGTCGTGGGAGACTATTTGGCTTTAACTTGCTCCCCTAGGCGGCACATGCCAGATTGGCAAGGCTCCTGGAATCTAAAAAAAGTTTTAGTAAAACAGTTTTGACAGCCAGATGGGGCTGTTTGTTTTAAGATTAAATTGTGGGATAAGCCCTGTTTGGCTTTGAACTTCTCCCCTAGGCTGCACACGCCAGATTGGCAGGGCTCCTGGTATCTGAGACAAGGTTTGGTAAAACAGTTTTGACAGCTAGGTCAGGCTACATGTTTGAAGGTTAAATAGTCGGGTGAGCCTCTTTGGCTTTGACTTGCTCCCGTAGGATGCAAATGGTGGAGGAACAGGGTTCCTGGCATCTGAGACAAGCTTCGGTAAAGCAATTTTGACTTCCAGGGGAGGCTTTATGTTTTAGGATTAAATAGCCGGATGAGCCTGTTTGGCTTTGACTTGCGCCCCTAGGATGCAAATGCTGGATTAACAGGGTTCCTGGTATCTGAGAGAAGTTTTGGTGAGGCAATTTTGAGTTCCAGGTGAGGCTGAATGTTTTAAGACTTAATAGTCGTGTGAGACTATTTGGCTTTGACTTGCTCCCCTAGGCTGCACACGCCAGATTGGCAGGGCTCCTGGTATCTGAGACAAGGTTTGGTAAAACAGTTTTGACAGCTAGGTCAGGCTACATGTTTGAAGGTTAAATAGTCGGGTGAGCCTGTTTGGCTTTGACTTGCTCCCCTAGGATGCAAATGCTGGAGGAACAGTGTTCCTGGCATCTGAGACAAGTTTCGGTAAAGCAATTTTGACTTCCAGGTGAAGCTGTATGCTTTAAGACTTAATAGTCGGGTAAGACTATTTGGCTTTGACTTGCTCCCCTAGGCTCCACATGCCAGATTGGCGGGGCTCCTGGAATCTAAGACACGTTTTGGTAAAACAGTTTTGACAGACCGATGGGGCTGTTTGTTTTAAGATTAAAGAGTCGGGTGAGCCTGTATGACTTTGACTTGCGCCCCCAGGATGCAAATACTGGATTAACAGGGTTCCTGGTATTTGAGACAAGTTTTGGTTAATCAGTTTTGACGGCCAGATCGGGCTATATGTTTTAAGATTTAATAGTCGGGTGAGACTATTATTCTTTATCTTGCTCCCCTAGGCTGCAAATACTAGATTAACAGGGCTCCTGGTATCTGAGACAAGTTTAGGTAAATCAGTTTTGGCGGCCAGATGGGGCTGTTTGTTTTAAGATTAAATTGTAGGGTGAGCCTGTATGATTTTGACTTGCACCCCCAGGATGCAAATACTGGATTAACAGGGTTCCTGGTATCTGAGACAAGTTTTGGTAAAGCAGTTATGGCGGCCAGAAGGGGCTGTATGTTTTAAGATTTAATAGTCGGGTGAGACTATTTGGCTTTGACTTGCTATCCTAGGCTGTAAATGCTAGATTAACTGAGATCCTTGTATCTGCGACAAGTTTCCGTAAAGCAATTTTGACTTCCAGGGGAGGCTGTATGTTTTAGGATTAAATAGTCGCATGAGCCTGTTTGGCTTTGACTTGCGCCCCTAGGATGCAAATGCTGGATTAACAGGGTTCCTGGTATCTGAGACAAGTTTTGGTAAGGCAATTTTGAGTTCCAGGTGATGCTGAATGTTTTAAGACTTAATAGTCGTGTGAGACTATTTGGCTTTAACTTGCTCCCCTAGGCGGCACATGCCAGATTGGCAAGGCTCCTGGAATCTAAAAAAAGTTTTAGTAAAACAGTTCTGACAGCCAGATGGGGCTGTTTGTTTTAAGATTAAATTGTGGGATGAGCCCTGTTTGGCTTTGAACTTCTCCCCTAGGCTGCACACGCCAGATTGGCAGGGCTCCTGGTATCTGAGACAAGGTTTGGTAAAACAGTTTTGACAGCTAGGTCAGGCTACATGTTTGAAGGTTAAATAGTCGGGTGAGCCTCTTTGGCTTTGACTTGCTCCCGTAGGATGCAAATGGTGGAGGAACAGGGTTCCTGGCATCTGAGACAAGTTTCGGTAAAGCAATTTTGACTTCCAGGGGAGGCTGTATGTTTTAGGATTAAATAGCCGGATGAGCCTGTTTGGCTTTGACTTGCGCCCCTAGGATGCAAATGCTGGATTAACAGGGTTCCTGGTATCTGAGAGAAGTTTTGGTGAGGCAATTTTGAGTTCCAGGTGAGGCTGAATGTTTTAAGACTTAATAGTCGTGTGAGACTATTTGGCTTGACTTGCTCCCCTAGGCGGCACATGCCAGATTGGCAAGGCTCCTGGAAACTTAAAAAAGTTTTAGTAAAACAGTTTTGACAGCTAGGTCAGGCTACATGTTTGAAGGTTAAATAGTCGGGTGAGCCTCTTTGGCTTTGACTTGCTCCCGTAGGATGCAAATGGTGGAGGAACAGGGTTCCTGGCATCTGAGACAAGCTTCGGTAAAGCAATTTTGACTTCCAGGGGAGGCTTTATGTTTTAGGATTAAATAGCCGGATGAGCCTGTTTGGCTTTGACCTGCGCCCCTAGGATGCAAATGCTGGATTAACAGGGTTCCTGGTATCTGAGAGAAGTTTTGGTGAGGCAATTTTGAGTTCCAGGTGAGGCTGAATGTTTAAAGACTTAATAGTCGTGTGAGACTATTTGGCTTTGACTTGCTCCCCTAGGCTGCACACGCCAGATTGGCAGGGCTCCTGGTATCTGAGACAAGGTTTGGTAAAACAGTTTTGACAGCTAGGTCAGGCTACATGTTTGAAGGTTAAATAGTCGGGTGAGCCTGTTTGGCTTTGACTTGCTCCCCTAGGATGCAAATGCTGGAGGAACAGTGTTCCTGGCATCTGAGACAAGTTTCGGTAAAGCAATTTTGACTTCCAGGTGAGGCTGTATGCTTTAAGACTTAATAGTCGGGCAAGACTATTTGGCTTTGACTTTCTCCCCTAGGCTCCACATGCCAGATTGGCGGGGCTCCTGGAATCTAAGACACGTTTTGGTAAAACAGTTTTGACAGACAGATGGGGCTGTTTGTTTTAAGATTAAAGAGTCGGGTGAGCCTGTTTGACTTTGACTTGCGCCCCCAGGATGCAAATACTGGATTAACAGGGTTCCTGGTATTTGAGACAAGTTTTGGTTTATCAGTTTTGACGGCCAGATCGGGCTATATGTTTTAAGATTTAATAGTCGGGTGAGACTATTATTCTTAATCTTGCTCCCTTAGGCTGCAAATGCTAGATTAACAGGGTTCCTGGTATCTGAGACAAGTTTAGGTAAATCAGTTTTGGCGGCCAGATGAGGCTGTTTGTTTTAAGATTAAATTGTAGGGTGAGCCTGTATGATTTTGACTTGCGCCCCCAGGATCCAAATACTGGATTAACAGGGTTCCTGGTATCTGAGACAAGTTTTGGTAAAGCAGTTATGGCGGCCAGATGGGGCTGTATGTTTTAAGATTTAATAGTCGGGTGAGACTATTTGGCTTTTACTTGCTATCCTAGGCTGCAAATGCTAGATTAACTGAGATCCTTGTATCTGAGACAAGTTTCCGTAAAGCAATTTTGACTTCCAGGGGAGGCTGTATGTTTTTTTGGATTAAATAGTCGGATGAGCCTGTTTGGCTTTGACTTGCGCCCCTAGGATGCAAATACTGGATTAACAGGGTTCCTGGTATCTGAGACAAGTTTTGGTAAGGCAATTTTGAGATCCAGGTGAGGCTGAATGTTTTAAGACTTAATAGTCGTGTGAGTCAATTTTGCTTTGACTTGCTCCCCAAGGCTGCAAATGCTAGATTAACAGGCCTCCTGGTATCTAAGACATGTTTTGGTAAAGCAGTTTTGGCAGCTAGGTCAGGCTACATGTTTGAAGGTTAAATAGTCGGGTGAGCTTCTTTGGCTTTGACTTGCTCCCGTAGGATGCAAATGGTGGAGGAACAGGGTTCCTGGCATCTGAGACAAGTTTCGGTAAAGCAATTTTGACTTCCAGGGGAGGCTGTATGTTTTAGGATTAAATAGCCGGATGAGCCTGTTTGGCTTTGACTTGCGCCCCTAGGATGCAAATGCTGGATTAACAGGGTTCCTGGTATCTGAGACAAGTTTTGGTAAGGCAATTTTGAGTTCCAGGTGATGCTGAATGTTTTAAGACTTAATAGTCGTGTGAGACTATTTGGCTTTAACTTGCTCCCCTAGGCGGCACATGCCAGATTGGCAAGGCTCCTGGAATCTAAAAAAAGTTTTAGTAAAACAGTTTTGACAGCCAGATGGGGCTGTTTGTTTTAAGATTAAATTGTGGGATGAGCCCTGTTTGGCTTTGAACTTCTCCCCTAGGCTGCACACGCCAGATTGGCAGGGCTCCTGGTATCTGAGACAAGGTTTGGTAAAACAGTTTTGACAGCTAGGTCAGGCTACATGTTTGAAGGTTAAATAGTCGGGTGAGCCTCTTTGGCTTTGACTTGCTCCCGTAGGATGCAAATGGTGCAGGAACAGGGTTCCTGGGATCTGAGACAAGTTTCGGTAAAGCAATTTTGACTTCCAGGGGAGGCTGTATGTTTTAGGATTAAATAGCCGGATGAGCCTGTTTGGCTTTGACTTGCGCCCCTAGGATGCAAATGCTGGATTAACAGGGTTCCTGGTATCTGAGAGAAGTTTTGGTGAGGCAATTTTGAGTTCCAGGTGAGGCTGAATGTTTTAAGACTTAATAGTCGTGTGAGACTATTTGGCTTTGACTTGCTCCCCTAGGCGGCACATGCCAGATTGGCAAGGCTCCTGGAAACTATAAAAAGTTTTAGTAAAACAGTTTTGACAGCCAGATGGGGCTGTTTGTTTTAAGATTATATTGTAGGATGAGCCTTGTTTGATTTGAACTTCTCCCCTAGGCTGCACACGCCAGATTGGCAGGGCTCCTGGTATCTGAGACAAGGTTTGGTAAAACAGTTTTGACAGCTAGGTCAGGCTACATGTTTGAAGGTTAAATAGTCGGGTGAGCCTCTTTGGCTTTGACTTGCTCCCGTAGGATGCAAATGGTGGAGGAACAGGGTTCCTGGCATCTGAGACAAGTTTCGGTAAAGCAATTTTGACTTCCAGGGGAGGCTGTATGTTTTAGGATTAAATAGCCGGATGAGCCTGTTTGGCTTTGACTTGCGCCCCTAGGATGCAAATGCTGGATTAACAGGGTTCCTGGTATCTGAGAGAAGTTTTGGTAAGGCAATTTTGAGTTCCAGGTGAGGCTGAATGTGTTAAGACTTAATAGTCGTGTGAGACTATTTGGCTTTAACTTGCTCCCCTAGGCGGCACATGCCAGATTGGCAAGGCTCCTGGAATCTAAAAAAAGTTTTAGTAAAACAGTTTTGACAGCCAGATGGGGCTGTTTGTTTTAAGATTAAATTGTGGGATGAGCCCTGTTTGGCTTTGAACTTCTCCCCTAGGCTGCACACGCCAGATTGGCAGGGCTCCTGGTATCTGAGACAAGGTTTGGTTAAACAGTTTTGACAGCTAGGTCAGGCTACATGTTTGAAGGTTAAATAGTCGGGTGAGCCTGTTTGGCTTTGACTTGCTCCCGTAGGATGCAAATGGTGGAGGAACAGGGTTCCTGGCATCTGAGACAAGTTTCGGTAAAGCAATTTTGACTGCCAGGGGAGGCTGTAAGTTTTAGGATTAAATAGTCGGATGAGCCTGATTGGCTTTGACTTGCGCCCCTAGGATGCAAATGCTGAAGGAACAGGGTTCCTGGCATCTGAGACAAGTTTCCGTAAAGCAATTTTGGCTTTGAACTTCTCCCCTAGGCTGCACACGCCAGATTGTCAGGGCTCCTGGTATCTGAGACAAGGTTTGGTAAAACAGTTTTGACAGCTAGGTTAGGCTACATGTTTGAAGGTTAAATAGTCGGGTGAAACTCTTTGGCATTGACTTGCTCCCGTAGGATGCAAATGGTGGAGGAACAGGGTTCCTGGTATCTGAGAGAAGTTTTGGTGAGGCAATTTTGAGTTCCAGGTGAGGCTGAATGTTTTAAGACTTAATAGTCGTGTGAGACTATTTGGCTTGACTTGCTCCCCTAGGCGGCACATGCCAGATTGGCAAGGCTCCTGGAAACTTAAAAAAGTTTTAGTAAAACAGTTTTGACAGCTAGGTCAGGCTACATGTTTGAAGGTTAAATAGTCGGGTGAGCCTCTTTGGCTTTGACTTGCTCCCATAGGATGCAAATGGTGGAGGAACAGGGTTCCTGGCATCTGAGACAAGCTTCGGTAAAGCAATTTTGACTTCCAGGGGAGGCTTTATGTTTTAGGATTAAATAGCCGGATGAGCCTGTTTGGCTTTGACTTGCGCCCCTAGGATGCAAATGCTGGATTAACAGGGTTCCTGGTATCTGAGAGAAGTTTTGGTGAGGCAATTTTGAGTTCCAGGTGAGGCTGAATGTTTTAAGACTTAATAGTCGTGTGAGACTATTTGGCTTGACTTGCTCCCCTAGGCGGCACATGCCAGATTGGCAAGGCTCCTGGAAACTTAAAAAAGTTTTAGTAAAACAGTTTTGACAGCTAGGTCAGGCTACATGTTTGAAGGTTAAATAGTCGGGTGAGCCTCTTTGGCTTTGACTTGCTCCCGTAGGCTGCAAATGGTGGAGGAACAGGGTTCCTGGCATCTGAGACAAGCTTCGGTAAAGCAATTTTGACTTCCAGGGGAGGCTTTATGTTTTAGGATTAAATAGCCGGATGAGCCTGTTTGGCTTTGACTTGCGCCCCTAGGATGCAAATGCTGGATTAACAGGGTTCCTGGTATCTGAGAGAAGTTTTGGTGAGGCAATTTTGAGTTCCAGGTGAGGCTGAATGTTTTAAGACTTAATAGTCGTGTGAGACTATTTGGCTTTGACTTGCTCCCCTAGGCTGCACACGCCAGATTGGCAGGGCTCCTGGTATCTGAGACAAGGTTTGGTAAAACAGTTTTGACAGCTAGGTCAGGCTACATGTTTGAAGGTTAAATAGTTGGGTGAGCCTGTTTGGCTTTGACTTGCTCCCCTAGGATGCAAATGCTGGAGGAACAGTGTTCCTGGCATCTGAGACAAGTTTCGGTAAAGCAATTTTGACTTCCAGGTGAAGCTGTATGCTTTAAGACTTAATAGTCGGGTAAGACTATTTGGCTTTGACTTGCTCCCCTAGGCTCCACATGCCAGATTGGCGGGGCTCCTGGAATCTAAGACAAGTTTTGGTAAAACAGTTTTGACAGACAGATGGGGCTGTTTGTTTTAAGATTAAAGAGTCGGGTGAGCCTGTATGACTTTGACTTGCGCCCCCAGGATGCAAATACTGGATTAACAGGGTTCTGACGGACAGATCGGGCTATATGTTTTAAGATTTAATAGTCGGGTGAGACTATTATTCTTTATCTTGCTCCCTTAGGCTGCAAATGCTAGATTAACAGGGTTCCTGGTATCTGAGTCAAGTTTAGGTAAATCAGTTTTGGCGGCCAGATGAGGCTGTTTGTTTTAAGATTAAATTGTAGGGTGAGCCTGTATGATTTTGACTTGCGCCCCCAGGATCCAAATACTGGATTAACAGGGTTCCTGGTATCTGAGACAAGTTTTGGTAAAGCAGTTATGGCGGCCAGATGGGGCTGTATGTTTTAAGATTTAATAGTCGGGTGAGACTATTTGGCTTTGACTTGCTATCCTAGGCTGCAAATGCTAGATTAACTGAGATCCTTGTATCTGTGACAAGTTTCCGTAAAGCAATTTTGACTTCCAGGGGAGGCTGTATGTTTTTTTGGATTAAATAGTCGGATGAGCCTGTTTGGCTTTGACTTGCGCCCCTAGGATGCAAATACTGGATTAACAGGGTTCCTGGTATCTGAGACAAGCTTTGGTAAGGCAATTTTGAGTTCCAGGTGAGGCTGAATGTTTTAAGACTTAATAGTCGTGTGAGACTATTTGGCTTTAACTTGCTCCCCTAGGCGGCACATGCTAGATTGGCAAGGCTCCTGGAATCTAAAAAAGTTTTAGTAACACAGTTTTGACAGCCAGATGGGGCTGTTTGTTTTAAGATTAAATTGTGGGATGAGCCCTGTTTGGCTTTGAACTTCTCCCCTAGGCTGCACACGCCAGATTGGCAGGGCTCCTGGTATCTGAGACAAGGTTTGGTAAAACAGTTTTGACAGCTAGGTCAGGCTACATGTTTGAAGGTTAAATAGTCGGGTGAGCCTCTTTGGCTTTGACTTGCTCCCATAGGATGCAAATGGTGGAGGAACAGGGTTCCTGGCATCTGAGACAAGCTTCGGTAAAGCAATTTTGACTTCCAGGGGAGGCTTTATGTTTTAGGATTAAATAGCCGGATGAGCCTGTTTGGCTTTGACTTGCGCCCCTAGGATGCAAATGCTGGATTAACAGGGTTCCTGGTATCTGAGAGAAGTTTTGGTGAGGCAATTTTGAGTTCCAGGTGAGGCTGAATGTTTTAAGACTTAATAGTCGTGTGAGACTATTTGGCTTGACTTGCTCCCCTAGGCGGCACATGCCAGATTGGCAAGGCTCCTGGAAACTTAAAAAAGTTTTAGTAAAACAGTTTTGACAGCTAGGTCAGGCTACATGTTTGAAGGTTAAATAGTCGGGTGAGCCTCTTTGGCTTTGACTTGCTCCCGTAGGCTGCAAATGGTGGAGGAACAGGGTTCCTGGCATCTGAGACAAGCTTCGGTAAAGCAATTTTGACTTCCAGGGGAGGCTTTATGTTTTAGGATTAAATAGCCGGATGAGCCTGTTTGGCTTTGACTTGCGCCCCTAGGATGCAAATGCTGGATTAACAGGGTTCCTGGTATCTGAGAGAAGTTTTGGTGAGGCAATTTTGAGTTCCAGGTGAGGCTGAATGTTTTAAGACTTAATAGTCGTGTGAGACTATTTGGCTTTGACTTGCTCCCCTAGGCTGCACACGCCAGATTGGCAGGGCTCCTGGTATCTGAGACAAGGTTTGGTAAAACAGTTTTGACAGCTAGGTCAGGCTACATGTTTGAAGGTTAAATAGTTGGGTGAGCCTGTTTGGCTTTGACTTGCTCCCCTAGGATGCAAATGCTGGAGGAACAGTGTTCCTGGCATCTGAGACAAGTTTCGGTAAAGCAATTTTGACTTCCAGGTGAAGCTGTATGCTTTAAGACTTAATAGTCGGGTAAGACTATTTGGCTTTGACTTGCTCCCCTAGGCTCCACATGCCAGATTGGCGGGGCTCCTGGAATCTAAGACAAGTTTTGGTAAAACAGTTTTGACAGACAGATGGGGCTGTTTGTTTTAAGATTAAAGAGTCGGGTGAGCCTGTATGACTTTGACTTGCGCCCCCAGGATGCAAATACTGGATTAACAGGGTTCTGACGGACAGATCGGGCTATATGTTTTAAGATTTAATAGTCGGGTGAGACTATTATTCTTTATCTTGCTCCCTTAGGCTGCAAATGCTAGATTAACAGGGTTCCTGGTATCTGAGTCAAGTTTAGGTAAATCAGTTTTGGCGGCCAGATGAGGCTGTTTGTTTTAAGATTAAATTGTAGGGTGAGCCTGTATGATTTTAACTTGCGCCCCCAGGATCCAAATACTGGATTAACAGGGTTCCTGGTATCTGAGACAAGTTTTGGTAAAGCAGTTATGGCGGCCAGATGGGGCTGTATGTTTTAAGATTTAATAGTCGGGTGAGACTATTTGGCTTTGACTTGCTATCCTAGGCTGCAAATGCTAGATTAACTGAGATCCTTGTATCTGTGACAAGTTTCCGTAAAGCAATTTTGACTTCCAGGGGAGGCTGTATGTTTTTTTGGATTAAATAGTCGGATGAGCCTGTTTGGCTTTGACTTGCGCCCCTAGGATGCAAATACTGGATTAACAGGGTTCCTGGTATCTGAGACAAGCTTTGGTAAGGCAATTTTGAGTTCCAGGTGAGGCTGAATGTTTTAAGACTTAATAGTCGTGTGAGACTATTTGGCTTTAACTTGCTCCCCTAGGCGGCACATGCTAGATTGGCAAGGCTCCTGGAATCTAAAAAAAGTTTTAGTAACACAGTTTTGACAGCCAGATGGGGCTGTTTGTTTTAAGATTAAATTGTGGGATGAGCCCTGTTTGGCTTTGAACTTCTCCCCTAGGCTGCACACGCCAGATTGGCAGGGCTCCTGGTATCTGAGACAAGGTTTGGTAAAACAGTTTTGACAGCTAGGTCAGGCTACATGTTTGAAGGTTAAATAGTCGGGTGAGCCTCTTTGGCTTTGACTTGCTCCCGTAGGATGCAAATGTTGGAGGAACAGGGTTCCTGGCATCTGAGACAAGTTTCGGTAAAGCAATTTTGACTTCCAGGGGAGGCTGTATGTTTTAGGATTAAATAGCCGGATGAGCCTGTTTGGCTTTGACTTGCGCCCCTAGGATGCAAATGCTGGATTAACAGGGTTCCTGGTATCTGAGAGAAGTTTTGGTGAGGCAATTTTGAGTTCCAGGTGAGGCTGAATGTTTTAAGACTTAATAGTCGTGTGAGACTATTTGGCTTGACTTGCTCCCCTAGGCGGCACATGACAGATTGGCAAGGCTCCTGGAAACTTAAAAAAGTTTTAGTAAAACAGTTTTGACAGCTAGGTCAGGCTACATGTTTGAAGGTTAAATAGTCGGGTGAGCTTCTTTGGCTTTGACTTGCTCCCGTAGGATGCAAATGGTGGAGGAACAGGGTTCCTGGCATCTGAGACAAGTTTCGGTAAAGCAATTTTGACTTCCAGGGGAGGCTGTATGTTTTAGGATTAAATAGCCGGATGAGCCTGTTTGGCTTTGACTTGCGCCGCTAGGATGCAAATGCTGGATTAACAGGGTTCCTGGTATCTGAAAGAAGTTTTGGTAAGGCAATTTTGAGTTCCAGGTGATGCTGAATGTTTTAAGACTTAATAGTCGTGTGAGACTATTTGGCTTTAACTTGCTCCCCTAGGCGGCACATGCCAGATTGGCAAGGGTCCTGGAAACTAAAAAAAGTTTTAGTAAAACAATTTTGACAGCCAGATGGGGCTGTTTGTTTTAAGATTAAATTGTAGGATGAGCCCTGTTTGGCTTTGAACTTCTCCCCTAGGCTACACACGCCAGATTGGCAGGGCTCCTGGTATCTGAGACAAAATTTGGTAAAACAGTTTTGACAGCTAGGTCAGGCTACATGTTTGAAGGTTAAATAGTCGGGTGAGCTTCTTTGGCGTTGACTTGCTCCCCTAGGATGCAAATGCTGGAGGAACAGAGTTCCTGGCATCTGAGACAAGTTTCGGTAAAGCAATTTTGACTTCCAGGTGAAGCTGTATGCTTTAAGACTTAATAGTCGGGTGAGACTATTTGGCTTTGACTTGCTCCCCTATGCGGCACATGCCAGATTGGCAAGGCTCCTGGAATCTAAAACGAGGAAGAAAGGCTATCTTCGGCACTCCGAAGATCTAATACCCTTGCAATGACGAGCTTGGTGAAGGTATCTTGATAAACAAAAAAGGCTTTTAATCAAAGACCTAGTTTTCGACCGATCTTTCCTATAGCAGCTATATGATATAGTGGTCCGATCTTAAAAGGATATTGCATATATATGAGGAGCTTAGTAAAACTTATAAATGCCGAGTTTGGTCAAGATATCTTGACAAACATAATGTTTTTTCATACAAAATCTTAATTTTCGACCGATCGATCCTATGGTAGCTATATGATATAGTGGTCCGATCTTAATAGGATTTTGCATATATATGAGGAGCTTAGTAAAACTTTTAAATGCCGAGTTTGGTCAAGATATCTTGACAAACATAATGTTTTTTCATACAAAATCTTAATTTTCGACCGATCGTTCCTATGGCAGCTATATGATATAGTGGTCCGATCTTAAAAGGATTTTGCATATATATGAGGAGCTTAGTAAAACTTATAAATGCCGAGTTTGGTCAAGATATCTGGAAAAACAAAATGTTTTTTCATACAAATCTTAATTTTCGACCGATCGTTCCTATGGCAGCTATATGATATAGTAGTCAGATCCAGCTGGTTTTGACATATGTGCTGCGTGCAACAGAAAAAGGGACTTCTGCAAAGTTTCATTAAGATAGCTTTAAAACTGAGAGACTAGTTCGCATAGAAACAGACAGCCGGACAGACGGACAGACGGACAGACGGACATGGCTATATCGACTCGACTGTTGATGCTGATCAAGAATATATATACTTTATGGGGTCGGAGATGTCTCCTTCTATGCGTTACACATTTCACGACAAAATTATAATACCCTCTGCAAGGGTATAAAAAGTAGTTTTGACAGACAGATGGGGCTGTTTGTTTTAAGATTAAAGAGTCGGGTGAGCCTGTATGACTTTGACTTGCGCCCCCAGGATGCAAATACTGGATTAACAGGGTTCCTGGTATTTGAGACAAGTTTTGGTTAATCAGTTTTGACGGCCAGATCGGGCTATATGTTTTAAGATTTAATAGTCGGGTGAGACTATTATTCTTTATCTTGCTCCCCTAGGCTGCAAATGCTAGATTAACAGGGCTCCTGGTATCTGAGACAAGTTTAGGTAAATCAGTTTTGGCGGCCAGATGGGGCTGTTTGTTTTAAGATTAAATTGTAGGGTGAGCCTGTATGATTTTGACTTGCACCCCCAGGATGCAAATACTGGATTAACAGGGTTCCTGGTATCTGAGACAAGTTTTGGTAAAGCAGTTATGGCGGCCAGAAGGGGCTGCATGTTTTAAGATTTAATAGTCGGGTGAGACTATTTGGCTTTGACTTGCTATCCTAGGCTGCAAATGCTAGATTAACTGAGATCCTTGTATCTGTGACAAGTTTCCGTAAAGCAATTTTGACTTCCAGGGGAGGCTGTATGTTTTAGGATTAAATAGTCGCATGAGCCTGTTTGGCTTTGACTTGCGCCCCTAGGATGCAAATGCTGGATTAACAGGGTTCCTGGTATCTGAGACAAGTTTTGGTAAGGCAATTTTGACTTCCAGGTGATGCTGAATGTTTTAAGACTTAATAGTCGTGTGAGACTATTTGGCTTTAACTTGCTCCCCTAGGCGGCACATGCCAGATTGGCAAGGCTCCTGGAATCTAAAAAAAGTTTTAGTAAAACAGTTTTGACAGCCAGATGGGTCTGTTTGTTTTAAGATTAAATTGTGGGATGAGCCCTGTTTGGCTTTGAACTTCTCCCCTAGGCTGCACACGCCAGATTGGCAGGGCTCCTGGTATCTGAGACAAGGTTTGGTAAAACAGTTTTGACAGCTAGGTCAGGCTACATGTTTGAAGGTTAAATAGTCGGGTGAGCCTCTTTGGCTTTGACTTGCTCCCATAGGATGCAAATGGTGGAGGAACAGGGTTCCTGGCATCTGAGACAAGTTTCGGTAAAGCAATTTTGACTTCCAGGGGAGGCTGTATGTTTTAGGATTAAATAGCCGGATGAGCCTGTTTGGCTTTGACTTGCGCCCCTAGGATGCAAATGCTGGATTAACAGGGTTCCTGGTATCTGAGAGAAGTTTTGGTGAGGCAATTTTGAGTTCCAGGTGAGGCTGAATGTTTTAAGACTTAATAGTCGTGTGAGACTATTTGGCTTTGACTTGCTCCCCTAGGCGGCACATGCCAGATTGGCAAGGCTCCTGGAAACTAAAAAAAGTTTTAGTAAAACAGTTTTGACAGCCAGATGGGGCTGTTTGTTTTAAGATTATATTGTAGGATGAGCCTTGTTTGATTTGAACTTCTCCCCTAGGCTGCACACGCCAGATTGGCAGGGCTCCTGGTATCTGAAACAAGGTTTGGTAAAACAGTTTTGACAGCTAGGTCAGGCTACATGTTTGAAGGTTAAATAGTCGGGTGAGCTTCTTTGGCTTTGACTTGCTCCCCTAGGATGCAAATGCTGGAGGAACAGAGTTCCTGGCATCTGAGACAAGTTTCGGTAAAGCAATTTTGACTTCCAGGTGAAGCTGTATGTTTTAAGACTTAATAGTCGGGTGAGACTATTTGGCTTTGACTTGCTCCCCTATGCGGCACATGCCAGATTGGCAAGGCTCCTGGAATCTAAAAAAAGTTTTAGTAAAACAGTTTTGACAGCCAGATGGGTCTGTTTGTTTTAAGATTAAATTGTGGGATGAGCCCTGTTTGGCTTTGAACTTCTCCCCTAGGCTGCACACGCCAGATTGGCAGGGCTCCTGGTATCTGAGACAAGGTTTGGTAAAACAGTTTTGACAGCTAGGTCAGGCTACATGTTTGAAGGTTAAATAGTCGGGTGAGCTTCTTTGGCTTTGACTTGCTCCCCTAGGATGCAAATGCTGGAGGAACAGAGTTCCTGGCATCTGAGACAAGTTTCGGTAAAGAAATTTTGACTTCCAGGTGAGGCTGAATGTTTTAAGACTTAATAGTCGTGTGAGACTATTTGGCTTGACTTGCTCCCCTAGGCGGCACATGACAGATTGGCAAGGCTCCTGGAAACTTAAAAAAGTTTTAGTAAAACAGTTTTGACAGCTAGGTCAGGCTACATGTTTGAAGGTTAAATAGTCGGGTGAGCTTCTTTGGCTTTGACTTGCTCCCGTAGGATGCAAATGGTGGAGGAACAGGGTTCCTGGCATCTGAGACAAGTTTCGGTAAAGCAATTTTGACTTCCAGGGGAGGCTGTATGTTTTAGGATTAAATAGTCGCATGAGCCTGTTTGGCTTTGACTTGCGCCCCTAGGATGCAAATGCTGGATTAACAGGGTTCCTGGTATCTGAGACAAGTTTTGGTAAGGCAATTTTGACTTCCAGGTGATGCTGAATGTTTTAAGACTTAATAGTCGTGTGAGACTATTTGGCTTTAACTTGCTCCCCTAGGCGGCACATGCCAGATTGGCAAGGCTCCTGGAATCTAAAAAAAGTTTTAGTAAAACAGTTTTGACAGCCAGATGGGTCTGTTTGTTTTAAGATTAAATTGTGGGATGAGCCCTGTTTGGCTTTGAACTTCTCCCCTAGGCTGCACACGCCAGATTGGCAGGGCTCCTGGTATCTGAGACAAGGTTTGGTAAAACAGTTTTGACAGCTAGGTCAGGCTATATGTTTGAAGGTTAAATAGTCGGGTGAGCCTCTTTGGCTTTGACTTGCTCCCATAGGATGCAAATGGTGGAGGAACAGGGTTCCTGGCATCTGAGACAAGTTTCGGTAAAGCAATTTTGACTTCCAGGGGAGGCTGTATGTTTTAGGATTAAATAGCCGGATGAGCCTGTTTGGCTTTGACTTGCGCCCCTAGGATGCAAATGCTGGATTAACAGGGTTCCTGGTATCTGAGAGAAGTTTTGGTGAGGCAATTTTGAGTTCCAGGTGAGGCTGAATGTTTTAAGACTTAATAGTCGTGTGAGACTATTTGGCTTTGACTTGCTCCCCTAGGCGGCACATGCCAGATTGGCAAGGCTCCTGGAAACTAAAAAAAGTTTTAGTAAAACAGTTTTGACAGCCAGATGGGGCTGTTTGTTTTAAGATTATATTGTAGGATGAGCCTTGTTTGATTTGAACTTCTCCCCTAGGCTGCACACGCCAGATTGGCAGGGCTCCTGGTATCTCAGACAAGGTTTGGTAAAACAGTTTTGACAGCTAGGTCAGGCTACATGTTTGAAGGTTAAGTAGTCGGGTGAGCCTCTTTGGCTTTGACTTGCTCCCGTAGGATGCAAATGGTGGAGGAACAGGGTTCCTGGCATCTGAGACAAGTTTCGGTAAAGCAATTTTGACTTCCAGGGGAGGCTGTATGTTTTAGGATTAAATAGCCGGATGAGCCTGTTTGGCTTTGACTTGCGCCCCTAGGATGCAAATGCTGGATTAACAGGGTTCCTGGTATCTGAGAGAAGTTTTGGTAAGGCAATTTTGAGTTCCAGGTGAGGCTGAATGTGTTAAGACTTAATAGTCGTGTGAGAGTATTTGGCTTTAACTTGCTCCCCTAGGCGGCACATGCCAGATTGGCAAGGCTCCTGGAATCTAAAAAAAGTTTTAGTAAAACAGTTTTGACAGCCAGATGGGGCTGTTTGTTTTAAGATTAAATTGTGGTATGAGCCCTGTTTGGCTTTGAACTTCTCCCCTAGGCTGCACACGCCAGATTGGCAGGGCTCCTGGTATCTGAGACAAGGTTTGGTTAAACAGTTTTGACAGCTAGGTCAGGCTACATGTTTGAAGGTTAAATAGTCGGGTGAGCCTTTTTGGCTTTGACTTGCTCCCGTAGGATGCAAATGGTGGAGGAACAGGGTTCCTGGCATCTGAGACAAGTTTCGGTAAAGCAATTTTGACTTCCAGGGGAGGCTGTATGTTTTAGGATTAAATAGCCGGATGAGCCTGTTTGGCTTTGACTTGCGCCCCTAGGATGCAAATGCTGTATTAACAGGGTTCCTGGCATCTGATACAAGTTTCGGTAAAGCAATTTTGACTGCCAGGGGAGGCTGTATGTTTTAGGATTAAATAGTCGGATGAGCCTGTTTGGCTTTGACTTGCGCCCCTAGGATGCAAATGCTGGATTACCAGGGTTCCTGGTATCTGAGACAAGTTTTGGTAAGGCAATTTTGAGTTCCAGGTGAGGCTGAATGTTTTAAGACTTAATAGTCGTGTGAGACTATTTGGCTTTGACTTGCTCCCCCAGGCTGCACACGCCGGATTGGCAGGGCTCCTGCTATCTGAGACAAGGTTTGGTAAAACAGTTTTGACAGCTAGGTCAGGCTACATGTTTGAAGGTTAAATAGTCGGATGAGCCTGTTTGGCTTTGACTTGCTCCCCTAGGATGCAAATGCTGGAGGAACAGAGTTCCTGGCATCTGAGACAAGTTTCGGTAAAGCAATTTTGACTTCCAGGTGAAGCTGTATGCTTTAAGACTTAATAGTCGGGTGAGACTATTTGGCTTTGACTTGCTCCCCTATGCGGCTCATGCCAGATTGGCAAGGCTCCTGGAATCTAAAAAAAGTTTTAGTAAAAGAGTTTTGACAGACAGATGGGGCTGTTTGTTTTAAGATTAAAGAGTCGGGTGAGCCTGTATGACTTTGACTTGCGCCCCCAGGATGCAAATACTGGATTAACAGGGTTCCTGGTATTTGAGACAAGTTTTGGTTAATCAGTTTTGACGGCCAGATCGGGCTATATGTTTTAAGATTTAATAGTCGGGTGAGACTATTATTCTTTATCTTGCTCCCCTAGGCTGCAAATGCTAGATTAACAGGGCTCCTGGTATCTGAGACAAGTTTAGGTAAATCAGTTTTGGCGGCCAGATGGGGCTGTTTGTTTTAAGATTAAATTGTAGGGTGAGCCTGTATGATTTTGACTTGCACCCCCAGGATGCAAATACTGGATTAACAGGGTTCCTGGTATCTGAGACAAGTTTTGGTAAAGCAGTTATGGCGGCCAGAAGGGGCTATATGTTTTAAGATTTAATAGTCGGGTGAGACTATTTGGCTTTGACTTGCTATCCTAGGCTGCAAATGCTAGGTTAACTGAGATCCTTGTATCTGTGACAAGTTTCCGTAAAGCAATTTTGACTTACAGGGGAGGCTGTATGTTTTAGGATTAAATAGTCGCATGAGCCTGTTTTGCTTTGACTTGCGCCCCTAGGATGCAAATGCTGGATTAACAGGGTTCCTGGTATCTGAGACAAGTTTTGGTAAGGCAATTTTGAGTTCCAGGTGATGCTGAATGTTTTAAGACTTAATAGTCGTGTGAGACTATTTGGCTTTAACTTGCTCCCCTAGGCGGCACATGCCAGATTGGCAAGGCTCCTGGAATCTAAAAAAAGTTTTAGTAAAACAGTTTTGACAGCCAGATGGGGCTGTTTGTTTTAAGATTAAATTGTGGGATGAGCCCTGTTTGGCTTTGAACTTCTCCCCTAGGCTGCACACGCCAGATTGGCAGGGCTCCTGGTATCTGAGACAAGGTTTGGTAAAACAGTTTTGACAGCTAGGTCAGGCTACATGTTTGAAGGTTAAATAGTCGGGTGAGCCTCTTTGGCTTTGACTTGCTCCCGTAGGATGCAAATGGTGGAGGAACAGGGTTCCTGGCATCTGAGACAAGTTTCGGTAAAGCAATTTTGACTTCCAGGGGAGGCTGTATGTTTTAGGATTAAATAGCCGGATGAGCCTGTTTGGCTTTGACTTGCGCCCCTAGGATGCAAATGCTGGATTAACAGGGTTCCTGGTATCTGAGAGAAGTTTTGGTGAGGCAATTTTGAGTTCCAGGTGAGGCTGAATGTTTTAAGACTTAATAGTCGTGTGAGACTATTTGGCTTTGACTTGCTCCCCTAGGCGGCACATGCCAGATTGGCAAGGCTCCTGGAAACTAAAAAAAGTTTTAGTAAAACAGTTTTGACAGCCAGATGGGGCTGTTTGTTTTAAGATTATATTGTAGGATGAGCCTTGTTTGATTTGAACTTCTCCCCTAGGCTGCACACGCCAGATTGGCAGGGCTCCTGGTATCTGAGACAAGGTTTGGTAAAACAGTTTTGACAGCTAGGTCAGGCTACATGTTTGAAGGTTAAATAGTCGGGTGAGCCTCTTTGGCTTTGACTTGCTCCCGTAGGATGCAAATGGTGGAGGAACAGGGTTCCTGGCATCTGAGACAAGTTTCGGTAAAGCAATTTTGACTTCCAGGGGAGGCTGTATGTTTTAGGATTAAATAGTCGGATGAGCCTTTTTGGCTTTGACTTGCGCCCCTAGGATGCAAATGCTGGATTACCAGGGTTCCTGGTATCTGAGACAAGTTTTGGTAAGGCAATTTTGAGTTCCAGGTGAGGCTGAATGTTTTAAGACTTAATAGTCGTGTGAGACTATTTGGCTTTGACTTGCTCCCCTAGGCTGCACACGCCGGATTGGCAGGGCTCCTGCTATCTGAGACAAGGTTTGGTAAAACAGTTTTGACAGCTAGGTCAGGTTACATGTTTGAAGGTTAAATAGTCGGATGAGCCTGTTTGGCTTTGACTTGCTCCCCTAGGATGCAAATGCTGGATTAACAGGGTTCCTGGTATCTGAGAGAAGTTTTGGTGAGGCAATTTTGAGTTCCAGGTGAGGCTGAATGTTTTAAGACTTAATAGTCGTGTGAGACTATTTGGCTTTGACTTGCTCCCCTAGGCGGCACATGCTAGATTGGCAAGCCTCCTGGAAACTAAAAAAAGTTTGAGTAAAACAGTTTTGACAGCCAGATGGGGCTGTTTGTTTTAAGATTAAATTGTGGGATGAGCCCTGTTTGGCTTTGAACTTCTCCCCTAGGCTGCACACGCCAGATTGGCAGGGCTCCTGGTATCTGAGACAAGGTTTGGTTAAACAGTTTTGACAGCTAGGTCAGGCTACATGTTTGAAGGTTAAATAGTCGGGTGAGCCTGTTTGGCTTTGACTTGCTCCCGTAGGATGCAAATGGTGGAGGAACAGGGTTCCTGGCATCTGAGACAAGTTTCGGTAAAGCAATTTTGACTGCCAGGGGAGGCTGTAAGTTTTAGGATTAAATAGTCGGATGAGCCTGATTGGTTTTGACTTGCGCCCCTAGGATGCAAATGCTGAAGGAACAGGGTTCCTGGAATCTGAGACAAGTTTCCGTAAAGCAATTTTGACTTCCAGGTGAGGCTGTATGCTTTAAGACTTAATAGTCGGGTGAGACTATTTGGCTTTGACTTGCTCCCCTAGGCGGCACATGCCAGATTGGCAAGGCTCCTGGAATCTAAAAAAAGTTTTAGTAAAACAGTTTTGACAGCCAGATGGGGCTGTTTGTTTTAAGATTAAAGAGTCGGGTGAGCCTGTATGACTTTGACTTGCGCCCCCAGGATGCAAATACTGGATTAACAGGGTTCCTTGTATTTGAGACAAGTTTTGGTTGACGGCCAGATCGGGCTATATGTTTTAAGATGTAATAGTCGGGTGAGACTATTTGGCTTTATCTTGCTCCCCTAGGCTGCAAATGCTAGATTAACAGGGTTCCTGGTTTCTAAGGAAAGTTTTGGTAAAGCAATTTTAACTTCCAGGGGAGGCTGTATGTTTTAGGATTAAATAGCCGGATGAGCCTGTTTGGCTTTGACTTGCGCCCCTAGGATGCAAATGCTGGATTGCCAGGGTTCCTGGCATCTGAGACAAGTTTCGGTAAAGCAATTTTGACTGCCAGGGGAGGCTGTATGTTTTAGGATTAAATAGTCGGATGAGCCTGTTTGGCTTTGACTTGCGCCCCTAGGATGCAAATGCTGGATTAACAGGGTTCCTGGTATCTGAGACAAGTTTTGGTAAGGCAATTTTGAGTTCCAGGTGAGGCTGAATGTTTTAAGACTTAATAGTCGTGTGAGACTATTTGGCTTTGACTTGCTCCCCTAGGCTGCACACGCCAGATTGGCAGGGCTCCTGCTATCTGAGACAAGGTTTGGTAAAACAGTTTTGACAGCTAGGTCAGGTTACATGTTTGAAGGTTAAATAGTCGGATGAGCCTGTTTGGCTTTGACTTGCTCCCCTAGGATGCAAATGGTGGAGGAACAGGGTTCCTGGCATCTGAGACAAGTTTCGGTAAAGCAATTTTGACTTCCAGGGGAGGCTGTATGTTTTAGGATTAAATAGTCGGATGAGCCTTTTTGGCTTTGACTTGCGCCCCTAGGATGCAAATGCTGGATTACCAGGGTTCCTGGTATCTGAGACAAGTTTTGGTAAGGCAATTTTGAGTTCCAGGTGAGGCTGAATGTTTTAAGACTTAATAGTCGTGTGAGACTATTTGGCTTTGACTTGCTCCCCTAGGCTGCACACGCCGGATTGGCAGGGCTCCTGCTATCTGAGACAAGGTTTGGTAAAACAGTTTTGACAGCTAGGTCAGGCTACATGTTTGAAGGTTAAATAGTCGGGTGAGCCTCTTTGGCTTTGACTTGCTCCCGTAGGATGCAAATGGTGGAGGAACAGGGTTCCTGGCATCTGAGACAAGTTTCGGTAAAGCAATTTTGACTTCCAGGGGAGGCTGTATGTTTTAGGATTAAATAGTCGGATGAGCCTTTTTGGCTTTGACTTGCGCCCCTAGGATGCAAATGCTGGATTACCAGGGCTCCTGGTATCTGAGACAAGTTTTGGTAAGGCAATTTTGAGTTCCAGGTGAGGCTGAATGTTTTAAGACTTAATAGTCGTGTGAGACTATTTGGCTTTGACTTGCTCCCCTAGGCTGCACACGCCGGATTGGCAGGGCTCCTGCTATCTGAGACAAGGTTTGGTAAAACAGTTTTGACAGCTAGGTCAGGTTACATGTTTGAAGGTTAAATAGTCGGATGAGCCTGTTTGGCTTTGACTTGCTCCCCTAGGATGCAAATGCTGGATTAACAGGGTTCCTGGTATCTGAGAGAAGTTTTGGTGAGGCAATTTTGAGTTCCAGGTGAGGCTGAATGTTTTAAGACTTAATAGTCGTGTGAGACTATTTGGCTTTGACTTGCTCCCCTAGGCGGCACATGCCAGATTGGCAAGCCTCCTGGAAACTAAAAAAAGTTTGAGTAAAACAGTTTTGACAGCCAGATGGGGCTGTTTGTTTTAAGATTAAATTGTGGGATGAGCCCTGTTTGGCTTTGAACTTCTCCCCTAGGCTGCACACGCCAGATTGGCAGGGCTCCTGGTATCTGAGACAAGGTTTGGTTAAACAGTTTTGACAGCTAGGTCAGGCTACATGTTTGAAGGTTAAATAGTCGGGTGAGCCTGTTTGGCTTTGACTTGCTCCCGTAGGATGCAAATGGTGGAGGAACAGGGTTCCTGGCATCTGAGACAAGTTTCGGTAAAGCAATTTTGACTGCCAGGGGAGGCTGTAAGTTTTAGGATTAAATAGTCGGATGAGCCTGATTGGTTTTGACTTGCGCCCCTAGGATGCAAATGCTGAAGGAACAGGGTTCCTGGAATCTGAGACAAGTTTCCGTAAAGCAATTTTGACTTCCAGGTGAGGCTGTATGCTTTAAGACTTAATAGTCGGGTGAGACTATTTGGCTTTGACTTGCTCCCCTAGGCGGCACATGCCAGATTGGCAAGGCTCCTGGAATCTAAAAAACGTTTTAGTAAAACAGTTTTGACAGCCAGATGGGGCTGTTTGTTTTAAGATTAAAGAGTCGGGTGAGCCTGTATGACTTTGACTTGCGCCCCCAGGATGCAAATACTGGATTAACAGGGTTCCTTGTATATGAGACAAGTTTTGGTTGACGGCCAGATCGGGCTATATGTTTTAAGATTTAATAGTCGGGTGAGACTATTTGGCTTTATCTTGCTCCCCTAGGCTGCAAATGCTAGATTAACAGGGTTCCTGGTTTCTAAGGAAAGTTTTGGTAAAGCAATTTTAACTTCCAGGGGAGGCTGTATGTTTTAGGATTAAATAGCCGGATGAGCCTGTTTGGCTTTGACTTGCGCCCCTAGGATGCAAATGCTGGATTGCCAGGGTTCCTGGCATCTGAGACAAGTTTCGGTAAAGCAATTTTGACTGCGAGGGGAGGCTGTATGTTTTAGGATTAAATAGTCGGATGAGCCTGTTTGGCTTTGACTTGCGCCCCTAGGATGCAAATGCTGGATTAACAGGGTTCCTGGTATCTGAGACAAGTTTTGGTAAGGCAATTTTGAGTTCCAGGTGAGGCTGAATGTTTTAAGACTTAATAGTCGTGTGAGACTATTTGGCTTTGACTTGCTCCCCTAGGCTGCACACGCCAGATTGGCAGGGCTCCTGCTATCTGAGACAAGGTTTGGTAAAACAGTTTTGACAGCTAGGTCAGGTTACATGTTTGAAGGTTAAATAGTCGGATGAGCCTGTTTGGCTTTGACTTGCTCCCCTAGGATGCAAATGGTGGAGGAACAGGGTTCCTGGCATCTGAGACAAGTTTCGGTAAAGCAATTTTGACTGCCAGGGGAGGCTGTAAGTTTTAGGATTAAATAGTCGGATGAGCCTGATTGGTTTTGACTTGCGCCCCTAGGATGCAAATGCTGAAGGAACAGGGTTCCTGGAAGCTGAGACAAGTTTCCGTAAAGCAATTTTGACTTCCAGGTGAGGCTGTATGCTTTAAGACTTAATAGTCGGGTGAGACTATTTGGCTTTGACTTGCTCCCCTAGGCGGCACATGCCAGATTGGCAAGGCTCCTGGAATCTAAAAAAAGTTTTAGTAAAACAGTTTTGACAGCCAGATGGGGCTGTTTGTTTTAAGATTAAAGAGTCGGGTGAGCCTGTATGACTTTGACTTGCGCCCCCAGGATGCAAATACTGGATTAACAGGGTTCCTTGTATTTGAGACAAGTTTTGGTTGACGGCCAGATCGGGCTATATGTTTTAAGATTTAATAGTCGGGTGAGACTAATTGGCTTTATCTTGCTCCCCTAGGCTGCAAATGCTAGATTAACAGGGTTCCTGGTTTCTAAGGAAAGTTTTGGTAAAGCAATTTTAACTTCCAGGGGAGGCTGTATGTTTTAGGATTAAATAGCCGGATGAGCCTGTTTGGCTTTGACTTGCGCCCCTAGGATGCAAATGCTGGATTGCCAGGGTTCCTGGCATCTGAGACAAGTTTCGGTAAAGCAATTTTGACTGCCAGGGGAGGCTGTATGTTTTAGGATTAAATAGTCGGATGAGCCTGTTTGGCTTTGACTTGCGCCCCTAGGATGCAAATGCTGGATTAACAGGATTCCTGGTATCTGAGAGAAGTTTTGGTGAGGCAATTTTGAGTTCCAGGTGAGGCTGAATGTTTTAAGACTTAATAGTCGTGTGAGACTATTTGGCTTTGACTTGCTCCCCTAGGCGGCACATGCCAGATTGGCAAGCCTCCTGGAAACTAAAAAAAGTTTGAGTAAAACAGTTTTGACAGCCAGATGGGGCTGTTTGTTTTAAGATTAAATTGTAGGATGAGCATTGTTTGATTTGAACTTCTCCCCTAGGCTGCACACGCCAGATTGGCAGGGCTCCTGGTATCTGAGACAAGGTTTGGTAAAACAGTTTTGACAGCTAGGTCAGGCTACATGTTTGAAGGTTAAATAGTCGGGTGAGCCTCTTTGGCTTTGATTTGCTCCCCTAGGCGGCACATGCCAGATTGGCAAGGCTCCTGGAAACTAAAAAAAGTTTTAGTAAAACAATTTTGACAGCCAGATGGGGCTGTTTGTTTTAAGATTAAATTGTAGGATGAGCCTTGTTTGATTTGAACTTCTCCCCTAGGCTGCACACGCCAGATTGGCAGGGCTCCTGGTATCTGAGACAAGGTTTGGTAAAACAGTTTTGACAGCTAGGTCAGGCTACATGTTTGAAGGTTAAATAGTCGGGTGAGCCTCTTTGGCTTTGACTTGCTCCCGTAGGATGCAAATGGTGCAGGAACAGGGTTCCTGGCATCTGAGACAAGTTTCGGTAAAGCAATTTTGACTTCCAGGGGAGGCTGTATGTTTTAGGATTAAATAGCGGGATGAGCCTGTTTGGCTTTGACTTGCGCCCCTAGGATGCAAATGCTGGATTAACAGGGTTCCTGGTATCTGAGAGAAGTTTTGGTGAGGCAATTTTGAGTTCCAGGTGAGGCTGAAAGTTTTAAGACTTAATAGTCGTGTGAGACTATTTGGCTTTGACTTGCTCCCCTAGGCGGCACATGCCAGATTGGCAAGGCTCCTGGAAACTAAAAAAAGTTTTAATAAAACAATTTTGACAGCCAGATGGGGCTGTTTGTTTTAAGATTAAATTGTAGGATGAGCCCTGTTTGGCTTTGAACTTCTCCCCTAGGCAACACACGCCAGATTGGCAGGGCTCCTGGTATCTGAGACAAAGTTTCGTAAAACAGTTTTGACAGCTAGGTCAGGCTACATGTTTGAAGGTTAAATAGTCGGATGAGCCTGTTTGGCTTTGACTTGCTCCCCTAGGATGCAAATGCTGGAGGAACAGAGTTCCTGGCATCTGAGACAAGTTTCGGTAAAGCAATTTTGACTTCCAGGTGAAGCTGTATGCTTTAAGACTTAATAGTCGGGTGAGACTATTTGGCTTTGACTTGCTCCCCTATGCGGCACATGCCAGATTGGCAAGGCTCCTGGAATCTAAAAAAAGTTTTAGTAAAAGAGTTTTGATAGACAGATGGGGCTGTTTGTTTTAAGATTAAAGAGTCGGGTGAGCCTGTATGACTTTGACTTGCGCCCCCAGGATGCAAATACTGGATTAACAGGGTTCCTGGTATTTGAGACAAGTTTTGGTTAATCAGTTTTGACGGCCAGATCGGGCTATATGTTTTAAGATTTAATAGTCGGGTGAGACTATTATTCTTTATCTTGCTCCCCTAGGCTGCAAATGCTAGATTAACAGGGCTCCTGGTATCTGAGGCAAGTTTAGTTAAATCAGTTTTGGCGGCCAGATGGGGCTGTTTGTTTTAAGATTAAATTGTAGGGTGAGCCTGTATGATTTTGACTTGCACCCCCAGGATGCAAATACTGGATTAACAGGGTTCCTGGTATCTGAGACAAGTTTTGGTAAAGCAGTTATGGCGGCCAGAAGGGGCTGTATGTTTTAAGATTTAATAGTCGGGTGAGACTATTTGGCTTTGACTTGCTATCCTAGGCTGCAAATGCTAGATTAACTGAGATCCTTGTATCTGTGACAAGTTTCCGTAAAGCAATTTTGACTTCCAGGGGAGGCTGTATGTTTTAGGATTAAATAGTCGCATGAGCCTGTTTGGCTTTGACTTGCGCCCCTAGGATGCAAATGCTGGATTAACAGGGTTCCTGGTATCTGAGACAAGTTTTGGTAAGGCAATTTTGAGTTCCAGGTGATGCGGAATGTTTTAAGACTTAATAGTCGTGTGAGACTATTTGGCTTTAACTTGCTCCCCTAGGCGGCACATGCCAGATTGGCAAGGCTACTGGAATCTAAAAAAAGTTTTAGTAAAACAGTTTTGACAGCCAGATGGGGCTGTTTGTTTTAAGATTAAATTGTGGGATGAGCCCTGTTTGGCTTTGAACTTCTCCCCTAGGCTGCACACGCCAGATTGGCAGGGCTCCTGGTATCTGAGACAAGGTTTGGTAAAACAGTTTTGACAGCTAGGTCAGGCTACATGTTTGAAGGTTAAATAGTCGGGTGAGCCTCTTTGGCTTTGACTTGCTCCCGTAGGATGCAAATGGTGGAGGAACAGGGTTCCTGGCATCTGAGACAAGTTTCGGTAAAGCAATTTTGACTTCCAGGGGAGGCTGTATGTTTTAGGATTAAATAGCCGGATGAGCCTGTTTGGCTCTGACTTGCGCCCCTAGGATGCAAATGCTGGATTAACAGGGTACCTGGTATCTGAGAGAAGTTTTGGTGAGGCAATTTTGAGTTCCAGGTGAAGCTGAATGTTTTAAGACTTAATAGTCGTGTGAGACTATTTGGCTTGACTTGCTCCCCTAGGCGGCACATGCCAGATTGGCAAGGCTCCTGGAAACTTAAAAAAGTTTTAGTAAAACAGTTTTGACAGCTAGGTCAGGCTACATGTTTGAAGGTTAAATAGTCGGGTGAGCCTCTTTGGCTTTGACTTGCTCCCGTAGGATGCAAATGGTGGAGGAACAGGGTTCCTGGCATCTGAGACAAGTTTCGGTAAAGCAATTTTGACTGCCAGGGGAGGCTGTAAGTTTTAGGATTAAATAGTCGGATGAGCCTGATTGGCTTTGACTTGCGCCCCTAGGATGCAAATGCTGAAGGAACAGGGTTCCTGGCATCTGAGACAAGTTTCCGTAAAGCAATTTTGACTTCCAGGTGAGGCTGTATGCTTTAAGACTTAATAGTCGGGTGAGACTATTTGGCTTTGACTTGCTCCCCTAGGCGGCACATGCCAGATTGGCAAGGCTTCTGGAATCTAAAAAAAGTTTTAGTAAAACTGTTTTGACAGCCAGATGGGGCTGTTTGTTTTAAGATTAAAGAGTCGGGTGAGCCTGTATGACTTTGACTTGCGCCCCCAGGATGCAAATACTGGATTAACAGGGTTCCTGGTATCTGAGACAAGTTTTATTTTATCAGTTTTGACGGCCAGATCGGGCTATATGTTTTAAGATTTCATAGTCGGGTGAGACTATTATTCTTTATCTTGCTCCCTTAGGCTGCAAATGCTAGATTAACAGGGTTCCTGGTATCTGAGACAAGTTTAGGTAAATCAGTTTTGGCGGCCAGATGAGGCTGTTTGTTTTAAGATTAAATTGTAGGGTGAGCCTGTATGATTTTGACTTGCGCCAGGATCCAAATACTGGATTAACAGGGTTCCTGGTATCTGAGACAAGTTTTGGTAAAGCAGTTATGGCGGCCAGATGGGGCTGTATGTTTTAAGATTTAATAGTCGGGTGAGACTATTTGGCTTTGACTTGCTATCCTAGGCTGCAAATGCTAGATTAACTGAGATCCTTGTATCTGTGACAAGTTTCCGTAAAGCAATTTTGACTTCCAGGGGAGGCTGTATGTTTTTTTGGATTAAATAGTCGGATGAGCCTGTTTGGCTTTGACTTGCGCCCCTAGGATGCAAATACTGGATTAACAGGGTTCCTGGTATCTGAGACAAGTTTTGGTAAGGCAATTTTGAGTTCCAGGTGAGGTTGAATGTTTTAAGACTTAATAGTCGTGTGAGACTATTTGGCTTTAACTTGCTCCCCTAGGCGGCACATGCTAGATTGGCAAGGCTCCTGGAATCTAAAAAAAGTTTTAGTAAAACAGTTTTGACAGCCAGATGGGGCTGTTTGTTTTAAGATTAAATTGTGGGATGAGCCCTGTTTGGCTTTGAACTTCTCCCCTAGGCTGCACACGCCAGATTGGCAGGGCTCCTGGTATCTGAGACAAGGTTTGGTAAAACAGTTTTGACAGCTAGGTCAGGCTACATGTTTGAAGGTTAAATAGTCGGAAGAGCCTCTTTGGCTTTGACTTGCTCCCGTAGGATGCAAATGGTGGAGGAACAGGGTTCCTGGCATCTGAGACAAGGTTCGGTAAAGCAATTTTGACTTCCAGGGGAGGCTGTATGTTTTAGGATTAAATAGCCGGATGAGCCTGTTTGGCTTTGACTTGCGCCCCTAGGATGCAAATGCTGGATTAACAGGGTTCCTGGTATCTGAGAGAAGTTTTGGTGAGGCAATTTTGAGTTCCAGGTGAGGCTGAATGTTTTAAGACTTAATAGTCGTGTGAGACTATTTGGCTTGACTTGCTCCCCTAGGCGGCACATGCCAGATTGGCAAGGCTACTGGAAACTTAAAAAAGTTTTAGTAAAACAGTTTTGACAGCTAGGTCAGGCTACATGTTTGAAGGTTAAATAGCCGGATGAGCCTGTTTGGCTTTGACTTGCGCCCCTAGGATGCAAATGCTGGATTAACAGGGTTCCTGGTATCTGAGACAAGTTTTGGTAAGGCAATTTTGAGTTCCAGGTGAGGCTGAATGTTTTAAGACTTAATAGTCGTGTGAGACTATTTGGCTTTAACTTGCTCCCCTAGGCGGCACATGCCAGATTGGCAAGGCTCCTGGAATCTAAAAAAAGTTTTAGTAAAACAGTTTTGACAGCCAGATGGGGCTGTTTGTTTTAAGATTAAATTGTGGGATGAGCCCTGTTTGGCTTTGAACTTCTCCCCTAGGCTGCACACGCCAGATTGGCAGGGCTCCTGGTATCTGAGACAAGGTTTGGTTAAACAGTTTTGACTTCCAGGGGAGGCTGTATGTTTTAGGATTAAATAGCCGGATGAGCCTGTTTGGCTTTGACTTGCGCCCCTAGGCTGCAAATGCTGGATTAACAGGGTTCCTGGTATCTGAGAGAAGTTTTGGTGAGGCAATTTTGAGTTCCAGGTGAGGCTGAATGTTTTAAGACTTAATAGTCGTGTGAGACTATTTGGCTTTGACTTGCTCCCCTAGGCTGCACACGCCAGATTGGCAGGGCTCCTGGAAACTAAAAAAAGTTTTAGTAAAACAGTTTTGACAGCCAGATGGGGCTGTTTGTTTTAAGATTAAATTGTAGGATGAGCCTTGTTTGATTTGAACTGGATTAACCGGGTTCCTAATTATCTGAAACAAGTTTTGGTAAGGCAATTTTGAGTACCAGGTGAGGCTGAATGTGTTAAGACTTAATAGTTGGGTGAGACTATTTTGCTTTGACTTGCTCCACTAGGCTGCACATGCCAGATTGGCGGTGCTCCTGGAATCTTAGACAAGTTTTGGTAAAACAGTTTTGACAGCTAGGTAAGGCTGTATGCTTTAAGATTAAATAGTCGGGTGAGCGTGTTTGGCTTTGACTTGCGCCCCTAGGATGAAAAAGCTGGATTAACAGGGTTCCTGGCATCTAAGACAAGTTTTGGTAAATCATTTTTGGCGGCCAGATGGGGCTATATGTTTTAAGATTTAATAGTCAGGAGAGCCTGTTTGGCATTGACTTGCGCCCCTAGGATGCAAATGCTGCATTAACAGGGTTCCTGGTATCTGAGACAAGTTTTGGTAAAGCAGCTTTGGCAACTACGTAAGTCTGTATGTTTTAAGATTAAATTGTCGGGTGAGCCTGTTTGGCTTTGACTTGCTCCCTTAGGCTCCACATGCCAGATTGGCTTGGCTCCTGGAATCTAAGACAGGGTTTGGTAAAACAGTTTTGACAGCAGGGCAAGACTGTATGTTTTAAGATTAAATAGTCGGTTGAGCCTGTTTGGCTTTGAGTTGCGCCCCTAGGATGCAAATGCTGGATTAACAGGGTTCCTGGTATCTGAAACAAGTTTTGGTAAGGCAATTTTGAGTTCCAGAAGAGGCTGAATGTTTTAAGACTTAATAGTCGTGTGAGACTATTTGGCTTTGACTTGCTCCCCTAGGCGGCACATGCCAGATTGGCAGGGCTCCTGGAAACTAAAAAAAGTTTTAGTAAAACAGTTTTGACAGCCAGATGGGGCTGTTTGTTTTAAGATTAAATTGTAGGATGAGCCTTGTTTGATTTGAACTGGATTAACAGGGTTCCTGGTATCTGAAACAAGTTTTGGTAAGGCAATTTTGAGTACCAGGTGAGACTGAATGTGTTAAGACTTAATAGTTGGGTGAGACTATTTTGCTTTGACTTGCTCCCTTAGGCTCCACATGCCAGATTGGCCTGGCTCCTGGAATCTAAGACAATGTTTGGTAAAACAGTTTTGACAGCAGGGCAAGACTGTATGTTTTAAGATTAAATAGTCGGTTGAGCCTGTTTGGCTTTGAGTTGCACCCCCAGGATGAAAATGCTGGATTAACAGGGTTCCTGGTATTTGAGACAAGTTTTGGTTGACGGCCAGATCGGGCTATATGTTTTATTTAAAGTCGGGTGAGACTATTTGGCTTTATCTTGCTCCCCTAGGCTGCAAATGCTAGATTAACAGGGTTCCTGGTTTCTAAGGCAAGTTTTGGTAAAGCAGTTTTGGCAGCTACGTAAGTCTGTAAGTTTAAGATTAAATTGTCGGGTGAGCCTGTTTAGCTTTGACTTGCTCCCCTAGGCTCCACATGCCAGATTGGCGGGGCTCCTGGAATCTTAGACAAGTTTAGGTAAAACAGTTTTGACAGCTAGGTAAGGCTGTATGCTTTAAGATTAAATAGTCGGGTGAGCGTGTTTGGCTTTGACTTGCGCCCCTAGGATGCAAATGCTGGAATAACAGGGTTCCTGGTATCTAAGACAAGTTTTCGTGAATCAGTTTTGGCGGCCAGATGGGGTTGTATGTTTTAAGAATTAATAGTCGGGTGAGCCTGTTTGGCTTTGACTTGCGCCCCTTGGATGCAAATGCTGGATAAACAGGGTTCCTGGTATCTGAAACAAGTTTTGGTAAAGCCATTTTGAGTTCCAGGTGAGGCTGAATGTTTTAAGATTTATTAGTCGGGTGAGGCTATTTGGCTTTGTCTTGCTCCCCTAGGCTGCAAATGCTAGATTAACAGGGTTCCTGGTATCTGAGACAAGTTTTGGTAAATCAGTTTTGGCGGCCAGATGGGGCTATATGTTTTAAGATTTAATAGTCGGGTGAGCCTGTTTGGCTTTGACTTGCGCCCCTAGGATGCAAATGCTGGATAACCAGGGTTCCTGGAATCTGAGACAAGTTTTGGTAAGGCAATTCTGAGTTCCAGGTGAGGCTGAATGTGTTCAGACTTAATAGTCGGATGAGACTATTTTGCTTTGACTTGCTCCCCTAGGCTGTACATGCCAGATTGGCAAGGCTCCTGGAATCTAAGACAAGTTTTGGTAAAACAGTTTTGACAGCTGGGTAAGGTTGTATGTTTTAAGATTAAATAGTCGGTTGAGCCTATTTGGCCTTGACTTGCTGGTATTTTAAACAAGTTTTGGTATGGCAATTTTGAGTTCCAGGTGAGGCTCAATGTTTTATGTTTCGTGTGAGACTATTTGGCTTTGACTTTCTCCCCTAGGCGTCACATGCCAGATTATCGGGGCTCCTGGAATCCAAAAAAGGTTTTGGTAAAACAGTTTTAACAGCTACCTAAGTCTGTATGTTTTAAGTTTAAATAGTCGGGTGAGTCTGTTTGACTTTGACTTGCTTCCCTAGGATGCAAATGCTGGATTAACAGGGTTCCTGACATCTGAGACAAGTTTTGGTAAATCAGTTTTGGCGGCCAGATGGGGCTATATGTTTTAAAATTTAATAGTCGGGTGAGAATATTTGGCTTTGTCTTGCTCCCCTAGGCTGCAAATGCTAGATTAACAGGGTTCCTGGTAACTGAGATAAGTTTTGGTAAATCAGTTTTGGCGGCAAGATGGGGCTATATGTTTTAGGATTAAATAGTCGGATGAGCCTGTTTGGCTTTGACTTGCTCCACTAGGCTGCACATGCCAGATTGGCGGTGCTCCTGGAATCTAAGACAAGTTTTGGTAAAGCAGTTTTGACAGCTAGGTAAGGCTGTATGCTTTAAGATTAAATAGTCGGGTGAGCGTGTTTGGCTTTGACTTGCGCCCCTAGGATGAAAATGCTGGAATAACAGGGTTCCTGGCATCTAAGACAAGTTTTGGTAAATCAGTTTTGGCGGCAAGATGGGGCTATATGTTTTAAGATTAAATAGTCGGGTGAGCCTGTTTGGCTTTGACTTGCGCCCCTAGGAGCAAAGCTGGATAACCAGGGTCCTGGAATCTGAGACAAGTTTTGGTAAGGCAATTCTGAGTTCCAGGTGAGGCTGAATGTGTTCAGATTAAAGTCGGATGAGACTATTTTGCTTTGACTTGCTCCCCTAGGCGTCACATGCCAGATTATCGGGGCTCCTGGAATCCAAAAAAGGTTTTGGTAAAACAGTTTTAACAGCTACCTAAGTCTGTATGTTTTAAGTTTAAATAGTCGGGTGAGTCTGTTTGACTTTGACTTGCTTCCCTAGGATGCAAATGCTGGATTAACAGGGTTCCTGACATCTGAGACAAGTTTTGGTAAATCAGTTTTGGCGGCCAGATGGGGCTATATGTTTTAAAATTTAATAGTCGGGTGAGAATATTTGGCTTTGTCTTGCTCCCCTAGGCTGCAAATGCTAGATTAACAGGGTTCCTGGTAACTGAGATAAGTTTTGGTAAATCAGTTTTGGCGGCAAGATGGGGCTATATGTTTTAGGATTAAATAGTCGGATGAGCCTGTTTGGCTTTGACTTGCTCCACTAGGCTGCACATGCCAGATTGGCGGTGCTCCTGGAATCTAAGACAAGTTTTGGTAAAGCAGTTTTGACAGCTAGGTAAGGCTGTATGCTTTAAGATTAAATAGTCGGGTGAGCGTGTTTGGCTTTGACTTGCGCCCCTAGGATGAAAATGCTGGAATAACAGGGTTCCTGGCATCTAAGACAAGTTTTGGTAAATCAGTTTTGGCGGCCAGATGGGGCTATATGTTTTAAGATTTAATAGTCGGGTGAGCCTGTTTGGCTTTGACTTGCGCCCCTAGGATGCAAATGCTGGATTAACAGGGTTCCTGACATCTGAGACAAGTTTTGGTAAATCAGTTTTGGCGGCCAGATGGGGCTATATGTTTTAAAATTTAATAGTCGGGTGAGAATATTTGGCTTTGTCTTGCTCCCCTAGGCTGCAAATGCTAGATTAACAGGGTTCCTGGTAACTGAGATAAGTTTTGGTAAATCATTTTTGGCGGCCAGATGGGGCTATATGTTTTAAGATTTAATAGTCGGGAGAGCCTGTTTGGCTTTGACTTGCGCCCCTAGGATGCAAATGCTGCATTAACAGGGTTCCTGGTATCTGAGACAAGTTTTGGTAAAGCAGCTTTGGCAACTACGTAAGTCTGTATGTTTTAAGATTAAATTGTCGGGTGAGCCTGTTTGGCTTTGACTTGCTCCCATAGGCTGCAAATGCTAGATTAACAGGGCTCCTGGTTTTTAAGGCAAGTTTTGGTAAAGCAGTTTTGGCAGCTACGTAAGACTGAATGTTTTAAGATTAAATTGTCAGGTGAGCCTGTTTGGCTTTGACTTGCTCCCCTAGGCTCCACATGCCAGATCCGCGGGACTCCTGGAATCTAAGACAAGTTGGTAAAACAGTTTTGACAGCTAGGTAAGGTTGTATGCTTTAAGATTAAATAGTCGGAAGAGCGTGTTTGACTTTGACTGGCGCCCCTAGGACGCAAATGCTGGAATAACAGGGTTCCTGGTATCTAAGACAAGTTTTGGTAAATCAGTTTTGGCGGCCAGATGGGGCTTTATGTTTTAAGATTTAATAGTCGGGTGAGCCTGTTTAGCTTTGACTTGCGCCCCTAGGATGCAAATGCTGGATAACCAGGGTTCCTGGAATCTGAGACAGGTTTTGGTAAGGCAATTCTGAGTTCCAGGTGAGGCTGAATGTGTTCAGACTTAATAGTCGGATGAGATTATTTTGCTTTGACTTGCTCCCCTAGACTGCAAATGCTAGATTAACAGGGCTCCTGGTTTCTAAGGCAAGTTTTGGTAAAGCAGTTTTGGCAGACAGATGGAGCTGTATGTTTTAAGATTAAATTCTCGGGTGAGCCTGTTTGGTTTTAACTTGCTCCACTAGGCTCCACATGCCAGATTGGCGGGGCTCCTGGAATCTAAGACAAGGTTTGGTAAAACAGTTTTGACAGCAGGGTAAGACTGTATGTTTTAAGATTAAATAGTCGGTTGAGCTTATTTGGCCTTGACTTGCGCCCCTAGGATGCAAATGCTGGATTAACAGGGTTCCTGGTATCTGAAACAAGTTTTGGTAAGGCAATTCTGAGTTCCAGGTGAGGCTGAATTTGTTCAGACTTAATAGTCGGATGAGATTATTTTGCTTTGTCTTGCTCCCCTAGGCTGCAAATGCTAGATTAACAGGGTTCCTGGTAACTGAGATAAGTTTTGGTAAATCAGTTTTGGCGGCAAGATGGGGCTATATGTTTTAGGATTAAATAGTCGGATGAGCCTGTTTGGCTCTGACTTGCTCCACTAGGCTCCACATGCCAGATTGGCGGGGCTCCTGGAATCTAAGACAAGGTTTGGTAAAACAGTTTTGGCAGCTGGGCAAGACTGTATGTTTTAATATTAAATAGTCGGTTGAGCTTATTTGGCCTTGACTTGCGCCCCTAGGATGCAAATGCTGGATTAACAGGGTTCCTGGTATCTGAAACAAGTTTTGGTATGGCAATTTTGAGTTCCAGCTGAGGCTGAATGTTTTATGTTTCGTGTGAGACTATTTGGCTTTGACTTTCTCCCCTAGGCGGCACATGCCAGATTGGCGGGGCTCCTGGAATCTAAAAAAAGGTTTGGTAAAACAGTTTTAACAGCTACGTAAGTCTGTATGTTTTAAGTTTAAATAGTCGGGTGAGTCTGTTTGACTTTGACTTGCTCCCCTAGGATGCAAATGCTGGATTAACAGGGTTCCTGGTATCTGAGACAAGTTTTGGTAAATCAGTTTTGGCGGCCAGATGGGGCTATATGTTTTAAAATTTAATAGTCGGGTGAGACTATTTGGCTTTGTCTTGCTCCCCTAAGCTGCAAAACGCTAGATTAACAGGGTTCCTGGTAACTGAGCTTAGTTTTGGTAAATCTGTTTTGGCTGCAAGATTGGGCTATATGTTTTAGGATTAAATAGTCGGCGAGCCTGTTTGGCTTTGACTTGCGCCCCTAGGATGCAAATGCTGCATTAACAGGGTTCCTGGTATCTGAGACAAGTTTTGGTAAAGCAGCTTTGGCAACTACGTAAGTCTGTATGTTTTAAGATTAAATTGTCGGGTGAGCCTGTTTGGCTTTGACTTGCTCCCTTAGGCTCCACATGCCAGATTGGCTTGGCTCCTGGAATCTAAGACAAGGTTTGGTAAAACAGTTTTGACAGCAGGGCAAGACTGTATGTTTTAAGATTAAATAGTCGGTTGAGCCTGTTTGGCTATGAGTTGCGCCCCTAGGATGCAAATGCTGGATTAACAGGGTTCCTGGTATCTGAAACAAGTTTTGGTAAGGCAATTTTGAGTACCAGGTGGGGCTGAATGTGTTAAGACTTAATAGTTGGGTGAGACTATTTTGCTTTGACTTGCTCCACTAGGCTGCACATGCCAGATTGGCGGTGCTCCTGGAATCTAAGACAAGTTTTGGTAAAACAGTTTTGACAGCTAGGTAAGGCTGTATGCTTTAAGATTAAATAGTCGGGTGAGCGTGTTTGGCTTTGACTTGCTCCCCTAGGCTCCACATGCCAGATTGGCGGGGCTCCTGGAATCTAAGACAAGTTTTGGTAAAACAGTTTTGACAGCTAGGTAAGGCTGTATGCTTTAAGATTTAATAGTCGGGTGAGCGTGTTTGGCTTTGACTTGCGCCCCTAGGATGAAAATGCTGCATTAACAGGGTTCCTGGTATCTGAGACAAGTTTTGGTAAATCATTTTTGGCGGCCAGATGGGGCTATATGTTTTAAGATTTAATAGTCAGGAGAGCCTGTTTGGCTTTGACTTGCGCCCCTAGGATGCAAATGCTGCATTAACAGGGTTCCTGGTATCTGAAACAAGTTTTGGTAAGGCAATTTTGAGTACCAGGTGAGGCTGAATGTGTTAAGACTTAATAGTTGGGCGAGACTATTTTGCTTTGACTTGCTCCCATAGGCTGCAAATGCTAGCTTAACAGGGCTCCTGGTTTCTGAGGCAAGTTTTGGTAAAGCAGTTTTGGCAGCTACGTAAGTCTGTATGTTTTAAGATTGAACTGTCGGGTGAGCCTGTTTGGCTTTGACTTGCTCCCCTAGGCTCCACATGCCAGATTGGCGGGGCTCCTGGAATCTAATACAAGTTTTGGTAAAACAGTTTTGACAGCTAGGTAAGGCTGTATGCTTTAAGTTTAAATAGTCGGGTGAGCGTGTTTGGCTTTGACTTGCGCCCATAGGATGCAAATGCTGGATTAACAGGGTTCCTGGTATCTGAAACAAGTTTTGGTAAGGCAATTTTGAGTTCCAGGTGAGGCTGAATGTGTTAAGACTTAATAGTCGGGTGAGACTATTTTGCTTTGACTTCCTCCCCTAGGCTGCAAGTGCTAGATTAACAGGGCTCCTGGTTTCTAAGGCAAGTTTTGGTAAAGCAGTTTTGGCAGCCAGATGGGGCTGTATGTTTTAAGATTAAATTCTCGGGTGAGCCTGTTTGGTTTTAACTTGCTCCCCTAGGCTCCACATGCCAGATTGGCGGGGCTCCTGGAATCTAAGACAAGGTTAGGTAAAACAGTTTTGGCAGCTGGGCAAGACTGTATGTTTTAAGATTAAATAGTCGGTTGAGCCTATTTGGCCTTGACTTGCGCCCCTAGGATGCAAATGCTGGATTAACAGGGTTCCAGGTATCTGAAACAAGTTTTGGTATGGCAATTTTGAGTTCCAGGTGAGGCTGAATGTTTTATGTTTCGTGTGAGACTATTTGGCTTTGACTTTCTCCCCTAGGCTGCACATGCCAGATTGGCGGGGCTCCTGGAATCTAAAAAAAGGTTTGGTAAAACAGTTTTAACAGCTACGTAAGTCTGTCTGTTTTAAGTTTAAATAGTCGGGTGAGTCTGTTTGACTTTGACTTGCTCCCCTAGGATGCAAATGCTGGATTAACAGGGTTCCTGGTATCTGAGACAAGTTTTGGTAAATCAGTTTTGGCGGCCAGATGGGGCTATATTTTTAAAATTTAATAGTCGGGTGAGACTATTTGGCTTTGTCTTGCTCCCCTAAGCTGCAAAATGCTAGATTAAGAGGGTTCCTGGTAACTGAGATAAGTTTTGGTAAATCAGTTTTGGCTGCAAGATGGGGCTATATGTTTTAGGATTAAATAGTCGGCGAGCCTGTTTGGCTTTGACTTGCTCCACTAGGCTGCACATGCCAGATTGGCGGTGCTCCTGGAATCTAAGACAAGTTTTGGTAAAACAGTTTTGACAGCTAGGTAAGGCTGTATGCTTTAAGATTTAATAGTCGGGTGAGCGTGTTTGGCTTTGACTTGCGCCCCTAGGATGAAAATGCTGCATTAACAGGGTTCCTGGTATCTGAGACAAGTTTTGGTAAATCATTTTTGGCGGCCAGATGGGGCTATATGTTTTAAGATTTAATAGTCAGGAGAGCCTGTTTGGCTTTGACTTGCGCCCCTAGGATGCAAATGCTGCATTAACAGGGTTCCTGGTATCTGAGACAAGTTTTGGTAAAGCAGCTTTGGCAACTACGTTAATCTGTATGTTTTAAGATTAAATTGTCGGGTGAGCCTGTTTGGCTTTGACTTGCTCCCTTAGGCTCCACATGCCAGATTGGCTTGGCTCCTGGAATTTAAGACAAGGTTTGGTAAAACAGTTTTGACAGCAGGGCAAGACTGTATGTTTTAAGATTAAATAGTCGGTTGAGCCTGTTTGGCTTTGAGTTGCGCCCCTAGGATGCAAATGCTGGATTAACAGGGCTCCTGGTATCTGAAACAAGTTTTGGTAAGGCAATTTTGAGTACCAGGTGAGGCTGAATGTGTTAAGACTTAATAGTTGGGTGAGACTATTTTGCTTTGACTTGCTCCACTAGGATGCACATGCCAGATTGGCGGTGCTCCTGGAATCTAAGACAAGTTTTGGTAAAACAGTTTTGACAGCTAGGTAAGGCTGTATGCTTTAAGATTAAATAGTCGGGTGAGCGTGTTTGGCTTTGACTTGCGCCCCTAGGATGAAAATGCTGGACTAACAGGGTTCCTGGCATCTAAGACAAGTTTTGGTAAATCATTTTTGGCGGCCAGATGGGGCTATATGTTTTAAGATTTAATAGTCAGGAGAGCCTGTTTGGCTTTGACTTGCGCCCCTAGGATGCAAATGCTGCATTAACAGGGTTCCTGGTATCTGAGACAAGTTTTGGTAAAGCAGCTTTGGCAACTACGTTAGTCTGTATGTTTTAAGATTAAATTGTCGGGTGAGCCTGTTTGGCTTTGACTTGCTCCCTTAGGCTCCACATGCCAGATTGGCTTGGCTCCTGGAATTTAAGACAAGGTTTGGTAAAACAGTTTTGACAGCAGGGCAAGACTGTATGTTTTAAGATTAAATAGTCGGTTGAGCCTGTTTTGGCTTTGAGTTGCGCCCCTAGGATGCAAATGCTGGATTAACAGGGTTCCTGGTATCTGAAACAAGTTTTGGTAAGGCAATTTTGAGTACCAGGTGAGGCTGAATGTGTTAAGACTTAATAGTTGGGCGAGACTATTTTGCTTTGACTTGCTCCCATAGGCTGCAAATGCTAGCTTAAAAGGGCTCCTGGTTTCTGAGGCAAGTTTTGGTAAAGCAGTTTTGGCAGCTACGTAAGTCTGTATGTTTTAAGATTAAACTGTCGGGTGAGCCTGTTTGGCTTTGACTTGCTCCCCTGGGCTCCACATGCCAGATTGGCGGGGCTCCTGGAATCTAAGACAAGTTTTGGTAAAACAGTTTTGACAGCTAGGTAAGGCTGTATGCTTTAAGTTTAAATAGTCGGGTGAGCGTGTTTGGCTTTGACTTGCGCCCATAGGATGCAAATGCTGGATTAACAGGGTTCCTGGTATCTGAAACAAGTTTTGGTAAGGCAATTTTGAGTTCCAGGTGAGGCTGAATGTGTTAAGACTTAATAGTCGGGTGAGACTATTTTGCTTTGACTTGCTCCCCTAGGCTGCAAGTGCTAGATTAACAGGTCTCCTGGTTTCTAAGGCAAGTTTTGGTAAAGCAGTTTTGGCAGCCGGATGGGGCTGTATGTTTTAAGATTAAATTCTCGGGTAATCCTGTTTGGTTTTGACTTGCTCCCCTAGGCTCCACATGCCAGATTGGCGGTGCTCCTGGAATCTAAGACAAGGTTTGGTAAAACAGTTTTGACAGCTAGGTAAGGCTGTATGCTTTAAGATTAAATAGCCGGGTGAGCGTGCTTGGCTTTGACTTGCGCCCCTAGGATGCAAATGCTGGAATAACAGGGTTCCTGGTATCTAAGACAAGTTTTGGTAAATCATTTTTGGCGGCCAGATGGGGCTATATGTTTTAAGATTTAATAGTCAGGAGAGCCTGTTTGGCTTTGACTTGCTCCCCTGGGCTCCACATGCCAGATTGGCGGGGCTCCTGGAATCTAAGACAAGGTTTGGTAAAACAGTTTTGACAGCAGGGCAAGACTGTATGTTTTAAGATTAAATAGTCGGTTGAGCCTGTTTTGGCTTTGAGTTGCGCCCCTAGGATGCAAATGCTGGATTAACAGGGTTCCTGGTATCTGAAACAAGTTTTGGTAAGGCAATTTTGAGTTCCAGGTGAGGCTGAATGTGTTAAGACTTAATAGTCGGGTGAGACTATTTTGCTTTGACTTGCTCCCCTAGGCTGCAAATGCTAGATTAACAGGGCTCCTGGTTTCTAAGGCAAGTTTTGGTAAAGCAGTTTTGGCAGCCGGATGGGGCTGTATGTTTTAAGATTAAATTCTCGGGTAATCCTGTTTGGTTTTGACTTGCTCCCCTAGGCTCCACATGCCAGATTGGCGGTGCTCCTGGAATCTAAGACAAGGTTTGGTAAAACAGTTTTGACAGCTAGGTAAGGCTGTATGCTTTAAGATTAAATAGCGGGTGAGCGTGCTTGGCTTTGACTTGCGCCCCTAGGATGCAAATGCTGGAATAACAGGGTTTCTGGTATCTAAGACAAGTTTTGGTAAATCATTTTTGGCGGCCAGATGGGGCTATATGTTTTAAGATTTAATAGTCAGGAGAGCCTGTTTGGCTTTGACTTGCGCCCCTAGGATGCAAATGCTGCATTAACAGGGTTCCTGGTATCTGAGACAAGTTTTGGTAAAGCAGCTTTGGCAACTACGTTAGTCTGTATGTTTTAAGATTAAATTGTCGGGTGAGCCTGTTTGGCTTTGACTTGCTCCCTTAGGCTCCACATGCCAGATTGGCTTGGCTCCTGGAATCTAAGACAAGGTTTGGTAAAACAGTTTTGAAGCTGGGCAAGACTGTATGTTTTAAGATTAAATAGTCGGTTGAGCCTGTTTGGCTTTGAGTTGCGCCCCTAGGATGCAAATGCTGGATTAACAGGGTTCCTGGTATCTGAAACAAGTTTTGGTAAGGCAATTTTGAGTACCAGGTGAGGCTGAATGTGTTAAGACTTAATAGTCGGGTGAGACTATTTTGCTTTGACTTGCTCCCCAGGCTGCAAATGCTAGATTAACAGGGCTCCTGGTTTCTAAGGCAAGTTTTGGTAAAGCAGTTTTGGCAGCTACGTAAGTCTGTATGTTTTAAGATTAAATTGTCGGGTGAGCCTGTTTGGCTTTGACTTGCTCCCCTAGGCTCCACATGCCAGATTGGCGGGGTCCTGGAATCTAAGACAAGTTTTGGTAAAACAGTTTTGACAGCTAGGTAAGGCTGTATGCTTTAAGATTAAATAGTCGGGTGAGCGTGTTTGGCTTTGACTTGCGCCCCTAGGATGCAAATGCTGGATAACAGGGTTCCTGGTATCTAAGACAAGTTTTGGAAACATTTTTGGCGGCCAGATGGGGCTATATGTTTTAAGATTTAATAGTCAGGAGAGCCTGTTTGGCTTTGACTTGCGCCCCTAGGATGCAAATGCTGCATTAACAGGGTTCCTGGTATCTGAGACAAGTTTTGGTAAAGCAGCTTTGGCAACTACGTTAGTCTGTATGTTTTAAGATTAAATTGTCGGGTGAGCCTGTTTGGCTTTGACTTGCTCCCTTAGGCTCCACATGCCAGATTGGCTTGGCTCCTGGAATTTAAGACAAGGTTTGGTAAAACAGTTTTGACAGCAGGGCAAGACTGTATGTTTTAAGATTAAATAGTCGGTTGAGCCTGTTTTGGCTTTGAGTTGCGCCCCTAGGATGCAAATGCTGGATTAACAGGGTTCCTGGTATCTGAAACAAGTTTTGGTAAGGCAATTTTGAGTTCCAGGTGAGGCTGAATGTGTTAAGACTTAATAGTCGGGTGAGACTATTTTGCTTTGACTTGCTCCCCTAGGCTGCAAATGCTAGATTAACAGGGCTCCTGGTTTCTAAGGCAAGTTTTGGTAAAGCAGTTTTGGCAGCCGGATGGGGCTGTATGTTTTAAGATTAAATTCTCGGGTAATCCTGTTTGGTTTTGACTTGCTCCCCTAGGCTCCACATGCCAGATTGGCGGTGCTCCTGGAATCTAAGACAAGGTTTGGTAAAACAGTTTTGACAGCTAGGTAAGGCTGTATGCTTTAAGATTAAATAGTCGGGTGAGCGTGCTTGGCTTTGACTTGCGCCCCTAGGATGCAAATGCTGGAATAACAGGGTTTCTGGTATCTAAGACAAGTTTTGGTAAATCATTTTTGGCGGCCAGATGGGGCTATATGTTTTAAGATTTAATAGTCAGGAGAGCCTGTTTGGCTTTGACTTGCGCCCCTAGGATGCAAATGCTGCATTAACAGGGTTCCTGGTATCTGAGACAAGTTTTGGTAAAGCAGCTTTGGCAACTACGTTAGTCTGTATGTTTTAAGATTAAATTGTCGGGTGAGCCTGTTTGGCTTTGACTTGCTCCCTTAGGCTCCACATGCCAGATTGGCTTGGCTCCTGGAATTTAAGACAAGGTTTGGTAAAACAGTTTTGACAGCAGGGCAAGACTGTATGTTTTAAGATTAAATAGTCGGTTGAGCCTGTTTTGGCTTTGAGTTGCGCCCCTAGGATGCAAATGCTGGATTAACAGGGTTCCTGGTATCTGAAACAAGTTTTGGTAAGGCAATTTTGAGTACCAGGTGAGGCTGAATGTGTTAAGACTTAATAGTTGGGCGAGACTATTTTGCTTTGACTTGCTCCCATAGGCTGCAAATGCTAGCTTAACAGGGCTCCTGGTTTCTGAGGCAAGTTTTGGTAAAGCAGTTTTGGCAGCTACGTAAGCCTGTATGTTTTAAGATTAAACTGTCGGGTGAGCCTGTTTGGCTTTGACTTGCTCCCCTGGGCTCCACATGCCAGACTGGCGGGGTTCCTGGAATCTAAGACAAGTTTTGGTAAAACAGTTTTGACAGCTAGGTAAGGCTGTATGCTTTAAGTTTAAATAGTCGGGTGAGCGTGTTTGGCTTTGACTTGCGCCCATAGGATGCAAATGCTGGATTAACAGGGTTCCTGGTATCTGAAACAAGTTTTGGTAAGACAATTTTGAGTTCCAGGTGAGGCTGAATGTGTTAAGACTTAATAGTCGGGTGAGACTATTTTGCTTTGACTTGCTCCCCTAGGCTGCAAGTGCTAGATTAACAGGTCTCCTGGTTTCTAAGGCAAGTTTTGGTAAAGCTGTTTTGGCAGCTACGTAAGTCTGTATGTTTTAAGATTAAATTGTCGGGAGAGCATGTTTGGCTTTGACTTGCGCCCCTAAGATGCAAATGCTGGATAACCAGGGTTCCTGGAATCTGAGACAAGTTTTGGTAAGGCAATTCTGAGTTCCAGGTGAGGCTGAATGTGTTCAGACTTAATAGTCGGGTGAGACTATTTTGCTTTGACTTGCTCCCCAAGGCTGCAAATGCTAGATTAACAGGGCTCCTGGTTTCTAAGGCAAGTTTTGGTAAAGCAGTTTTGGCAGTCGGATGGGGCTGTATGTTTTAAGATTAAATTCTCGGGTAATCCTGTTTGGTTTTGACTTGCTCCCCTAGGCTCCACATGCCAGATTGGCGGTGCTCCTGGAATCTAAGACAAGGTTTGGTAAAACAGTTTTGACAGCTAGGTAAGGCTGTATGCTTTAAGATTAAATAGTCGGGTGAGCGTGCTTGGCTTTGACTTGCGCCCCTAGGATGCAAATGCTGGAATAACAGGGTTCCTGGTATCTAAGACAAGTTTTGGTAAATCATTTTTGGCGGCCAGATGGGGCTATATGTTTTAAGATTTAATAGTCTGGAGAGCCTGTTTGGCTTTGTCTTGCTCCCCTAGGCTGCAAATGCTGCATCAACAGGGATCCTGGTATCTGAGACAAGTTTTGGAAAACAGCTTTGGCAACTACTTAAGTCTGTATGTTGCCTGTTTGGCTTTGACTTGCTCCCTTAGGCTCCACATGCCAGATTGGCTTGGCTCCTGGAATCTAAGACAAGGCTTGGTAAAACAGTTTTGATAGCTGGGCAAGACTGTATGTTTTAAGATTAAATAGTCGGTTGAGCCTGTTTGGCTTTTAGTTGCGCCCCTAGGATGCAAATGCTGGATTAACAGGTTTCCTGGTATCTGAAACAAGTTTTGGTAAGCAATTTTGAGTTCCAGGTGAGGCTGAATGTGTTAAGACTTAATAGTCTGGTGAGACTATTTTGCTTTGAGTTGCTCCCCAAGGCTGCAAATGCTAGATTAACAGGGCTCCTGGATTCTAAGGCAAGTTTTGGTAAAGCAGTTTTGGCAGCTACGTAAGTCTGTATGTTTTAAGATTAAATTGTCGGATGAGCCTGTTTGGCTTTGACTTGCTCCCCTAGGCTCCACATGCCAGATTGGCGGGGCTCCTGGAATCTAAGACAAGTTTTGGTAAAACAGTTTTGACAGCTAGGTAAGGCTGTATGCTTAAAGATTAAATAGTCGGGTTAGCGTGTTTGGCTTTGACTTGCGCCCCTAGGATGCAAATGCTGGAATAACAGGGTTCAAGGTATCTAAGACAAGTTTTGGTAAATCATTTTTGGCGGCCAGATGGGGCTATATGTTTTAAGATTTAGTAGACGGGAGAGCCTGTTTGGCTTTGACTTGCTCCCCTAGGATGCAAATGCTGCATTAACAGGGTTCCTGGTATCTGAGACAAGTTTTGGTAAAGCAGCTTTGGCAACTACGTAAGTCTGTATGTTTTAAGATTAAATTGTCGGGTGAGCCTGTTTGGCTTTGACTTGCTCCCTTAGGCTCCACATGCCAGATTGGCTTGGCTCCTGGAATCTAAGACAAGGTTTAATAAAACAGTTTTGACAGCTGGGCAAGGCTCTATGTTTTAAGATTAAATAGTCGGTTGAGCCTGTTTGGCTTTTAGTTGCGCCCCTAGGATGCAAATGCTGGATTAACAGGGTTCCTGGTATCTGAAACAAGTTTTGGTAAGGCAATTTTGAGTTCCAGGTGAGGCTGAATGTGTTAAGACTTAATAGTCTGGTGAGACTATTTTGCTTTGACTTGCTCCCCTAGGCTGCAAATGCTAGATTAACAGGGCTCCTGGTTTATAAGGCAAGTTTTGGTAAAGCAGTTTTGGCAGCTACGTAAGTCTGTATGTTTTAAGATTAAATTGTCGGATGAGCCTGTTTTGCTTTGACTTGCTCCCCGAGGCTCCACATGCCAGATTGGCGGGGCTCCTGGAATCTAAGACAAGTTTTGGTAAAACAGTTTTGACAGCTAGGTAAGGCTGTATGCTTAAAGATTAAATAGTCGGGTGAGCGTGTTTGGCTTTGACTTGCGCCCCTAGGATGCAAATGCTGGAATAACAGGGTTCAAGGTATCTAAGACAAGTTTTGGTAAATCATTTTTGGCGGCCAGATGGGGCTATATGTTTTAAGATTTAGTAGTCGGGAGAGCCTGTTTGGCTTTGACTTGCGCCCCTAGGATGCAAATGCTGCATTAACAGGGTTCCTGGTATCTGAGACAAGTTTTGGTAAAGCAGCTTTGGCAACTACGTAAGTCTGTATGTTTTAAGATTTAATAGTCGGTTGAGCCTGTTTGGCTTTGAGTTGCGCCCCTAGGATGCAAATGCTGGATTAACAGGGTTCCTGGTATCTGAAACAAGTTTTGGTAAGGCAAATTTGAGTTCCAGGTGAGGCTAATTGTGTTAAGACTTAATAGTCGGGTGAGACTATTTTTCTTTGACTTGCTCCCCTAGGCTGCAAATGCTAGATTAACAGGGCTCCTGGTTTCTAAGGCAAGTTTACGTAAAGCAGTTTTGACAGCTACGTAAGTCTGTATGTTTTAAGATTAAATTGTCGGGTGAGCCTGTTTGGCTTTGACTTGCTCCCCTAGGCTCCACATGCCAGATTGGCGGGGCTCCTGGAATCTAAGACAAGTTTTGGTAAAACAGTTTTGACAGCTAGGTAAGGCTGTATGCTTTAAGATTAAATAGTCGGGTGAGCGTGTTTGGCTTTGACTTGCGCCCCTAGGATGCAAATGCTGGAATAACAGGGTTCCTGGTATCTAAGACAAGTTTTGGTAAATCAATTTTGGCGGCCAGATGGTGCTATATGTTTTAAGAATTAATAGTCGGGTGAGCCTGTTTGGCTTTGACTTGCGCCCCTAGGATACAAATGCTGCATTAACAGGGTTCCTGGTATCTGAGCCAAGTTTTGGTAAAGCAGCTTTGGCAACTACGTAAGTCTGTATGTTTTAAGATTAAATTGATGGGTGAGCCTGATTGGCTTTGACTTGCTCCCCTAGGCTCCACATGCCAGATTGGCTTGGCTCCTGGAATCTAAGACAAGGTTTGGTAAAACAGTTTTGACAGCTGGGCAAGACTGTATGTTTTAAGATTAAATAGTCGGTTGAGCCTGTTTGGCTTTGAGTTGCGCCCCTAGGATGCAAATGCTGGATTAACAGGGTTCCTGGTATCTGAAACAAGTTTTGGTAAGGCAATTTTAAGTTCCAGGTGAGGCTGAATGTGTTAAGATTTAATAGTCGGGTGAGGCTATTTTGCTTTGACTTGCTCCCCTAGGCTGCAAATGCTAGATTAACAGGGCTCCTGGTTTCTAAGGCAACTTTTGGTAAAGCAGTTTTGGCAGCTACGTAAGTCTGTATGTTTTAAGATTAAATTGTCAGTTGAGCCTGTTTGGCTTTGACTTGCTCCCCTAGGCTCCACTTGCCAGATTGGCGGGGCTCCTGGAATCTAAAAAAAGGTTTGGTAAAACAGTTTTAACAGCTACGTTAGTCTGTATGTTTTAAGTTTAAATAGTCGGGTGAGTCTATTTGACTTTGACTTGCTCCCCTAGGATGCAAATGCTGGATTAACAGTGTTCCTGGTATCTGACACAAGTTTTGGTAAAGCAGCTTAGGCAACTACGTAGGTCTGTATGTTTTAAGATTAAATTGTCGGGTGAGCCTGTTTGGCTTTGACTTGCTCCCTTAGGCTCCACATTCCAGAATGGCTTGGCTCCTGGAATCTAAGAAAAGGTTTAATAAAACAGTTTTGACAGCTGGGCAAGGCTGTATGTTTTAAGATTAAATAGTCGGTTGAGCCTGTTTGGCTTTGAGTTGCGCCCCTAGGATGCAAATGCTGGATTAACAGGGTTCCTGGTATCTGAAACAAGTTTTGGTAAGGCAATTTTGAGTTCCAGGTGAGGCTGAATGTATTAAGATTTAATAGTCGGGTGAGGCTATTTTGCTTTGACTTGCTCCCCTAGGCTGCAAATGCTAGATTAACAGGGCTCCTGGTTTCTAAGGCAAGTTTTGGTAAAGCAGTTTTGGCAGCTACGTAAGTCTGTATGTTTTAAGATTAAATTGTCAGGTGAGCCTGTTTGGCTTTGACTTGCTCCCCTAGGCTCCACTTGCCAGATTGGCGGGGCTCCTGGAATCTAAAAAAAGGTTTGGTAAAACAGTTTTAACAGCTACGTTAGTCTGTATGTTTTAAGTTTAAATAGTCGAGTGAGCCAGTTTGGCTTTGACTTGCTCCCCTAGGCTCCACATGCAAGATTGGCGGGGCTCCTGGAATCTAAGACAAGTTTTGGTAAAACAGTTTTGACAGCTAGGTAAGGCTGTATGCTTTAAGATTAAATAGTCGGGTGAGCGTGGTTGGCTTTGACTTGCGCCCCTAGGATGCAAATGCTGGAATAACAGGGTTCCTGGTATCTAAGACAAGTTTTGGTAAATCAGTTTTGGCGGCCAGATGGGGCTATATGTTTTAAGATTTAATAGTCGGGTGAGGCTATTTTGCTTTGACTTGCTCCCCTAGGCTCCACATGCCAGATTGGCTTGGCTCCTGGAATCTAAGAAAAGGTTTAATAAAACAGTTTTGACAGCTGGGCAAGGCTGTATGTTTTAAGATTAAATAGTCGGTTGAGCCTGTTTGGCTTTGAGTTGCGCCCCTAGGATGCAAATGCTGGATTAACAGGGTTCCTGGTATCTGAAACAAGTTTTGGTAAGGCAATTTTAAGTTCCAGGTGAGGCTGAATGTGTTAAGATTTAATAGTCGGGTGAGGCTATTTTGCTTTGACTTGCTCCCCTATGCTGCAAATGCTAGATTAACAGGGCTCCTGGTTTCTAAGGCAAGTTTTGGTAAAGCAGTTTTGGCAGCTACGTAAGTCTGTATGTTTTAAGATTAAATTGTCGGATGAGCCTGTTTGGCTTTGACTTGCTCCCCACATGCAAGATTGGCGGGGCTCCTGGAATCTAAGACAAGTTTTGGTAAAACAGTTTTGACAGCTAGGTAAGGCTGTATGCTTTAAGATTAAATAGTCGGGTGAGCGTGTTTGGCTTTGACTTGCGCCCCTAGGATGCAAATGCTGGAATAACAGGGTTCCTGGTATCTAAGACAAGTTTTGGTAAATCAGTTTTGGCGGCCAGATGGGGCTATATGTTTTAAGATTTAATAGTCGGGTGAGCCTGTTTGGCTTTGACTTGCGCCCCTAGGATGCAAATGCTGCATTAACAATGTTCCTGGTATCTGAGTCAAGTTTTGGTAAAACAGTTTTGACAGCTAGGTAAGGCTGTATGCTTTAAGATTAAATAGTCGGGTGAGGGTGTTTGGCTTTGACTTGCGCTCCTAGGATGCAAATGCTGGAATAATAGGGTTCCTGGTATCTAAGACATGTTTTGGTAAGTCAGTTTTGGCGGCCAGATGGGGCTATATGTTTTAAGATTTAATAGTTTGGTGAGCCTGTTTGGCTTTGCCTTGCGCCCCTAGGATGCAAATGCTGGATTAACAGGGTTCCTGGTATCTGAGACAAGTTTTGGTAAGCAATTTTGAGTTCCAGGTGTGGCTGAATGAGTTAAAATTTAATAGTCGGGTGAGGCTTTTTGGCTTTGTTTTGCTCCCCTAGGCTGCAAATGCTAGATTAGCAGGGTTTCTGGTATCTGAGACAAGTTTTGGTAAATCAGTCTTGGCGGCCAGATGGGTCTATATGTTTTAGGATTAAATAGTCGGATGAGCCTGTTTGGCTTTGACTTGCTCCCCTAGGCTCAACATGCCAGATTGGCGGGGCTCCTGGAATCTAAGACAAGTTTTGGTAAAACAGTTTTGACAGCTAGGTAAGGCTGTATGCTTTAAGATTAAATAGTCGGGTGAGCGTGTTTGGCTTTGACTTGCGCCCCTAGGATGCAAATGCTGGAATAACAGGGTTCCTGGTATCTAAGACAAACTTTGGTAAATCAATTTTGGCGGCCAGATGGGGCTATATGTTTTAAGATTTAATAGTCGGGTGAGCCTGTTTGGCTTTAACTTGCGCCCCTAGGATACAAATGCTGCATTATCAGGGTTCCTGGTATCTGAGACAAGTTTTGGTAAAGCAGCTTTGGCAACTACGTAAGACTGTATGTTTTAAGATTAAATAGTCGGTTGAGCCTCTTTGGCTTTGAGTTGCGCCCCTAGGATGCAAATGCTGGATTAACAGGGTTCCTGGTATCTAAGACATGTTTTGGTAAGTCAGTTTTGGCGGCCAAATGGCGCTATATGTTTTGGATTAAATAGGCGGATGAGCGTGTTTGGCTTTGACTTGCGCCCCTAGGATGCAAATGCTGGAATAACAGGGTTCCTGGTATCTAAGACAAGTTTTGGTAAATCAGTTTTAGCGTCTATGGGGCTATATGTTTTAAGATTAAATAGTCGGTTGAGCCTGTTTGGCTTTTAGTTGCGCCCCTAGGATGCAAATGCTGGATTAACAGGTTTCCTGGTATCTGAAACAAGTTTTGGTAAGCAATTTTGAGTTCCAGGTGAGGCTGAATGTGTTAAGACTTAATAGTCTGGTGAGACTATTTTGCTTTGAGTTGCACCCAAGGGTGCAAATGCTAGATTAACAGGGCTCCTGGATTCTAAGGCAAGTTTTGGTAAAGCAGTTTTGGCAGCTACGTAAGTCTGTATGTTTTAAGATTAAATTGTCGGATGAGCCTGTTTGGCTTTGACTTGCTCCCCTAGGCTCCACATGCCAGATTGGCGGGGCTCCTGGAATCTAAGACAAGTTTTGGTAAAACAGTTTTGACAGCTAGGTAAGGCTGTATGCTTAAAGATTAAATAGTCGGGTTAGCGTGTTTGGCTTTGACTTGCGCCCCTAGGATGCAAATGCTGGAATAACAGGGTTCAAGGTATCTAAGACAAGTTTTGGTAAATCATTTTTGGCGGCCAGATGGGGCTATATGTTTTAAGATTTAGTAGACGGGAGAGCCTGTTTGGCTTTGACTTGCTCCCCTAGGATGCAAATGCTGCATTAACAGGGTTCCTGGTATCTGAGACAAGTTTTGGTAAAGCAGCTTTGGCAACTACGTAAGTCTGTATGTTTTAAGATTAAATTGTCGGGTGAGCCTGTTTGGCTTTGACTTGCTCCCTTAGGCTCCACATGCCAGATTGGCTTGGCTCCTGGAATCTAAGACAAGGTTTAATAAAACAGTTTTGACAGCTGGGCAAGGCTCTATGTTTTAAGATTAAATAGTCGGTTGAGCCTGTTTGGCTTTTAGTTGCGCCCCTAGGATGCAAATGCTGGATTAACAGGGTTCCTGGTATCTGAAACAAGTTTTGGTAAGGCAATTTTGAGTTCCAGGTGAGGCTGAATGTGTTAAGACTTAATAGTCTGGTGAGACTATTTTGCTTTGACTTGCTCCCCTAGGCTGCAAATGCTAGATTAACAGGGCTCCTGGTTTATAAGGCAAGTTTTGGTAAAGCAGTTTTGGCAGCTACGTAAGTCTGTATGTTTTAAGATTAAATTGTCGGATGAGCCTGTTTTGCTTTGACTTGCTCCCCGAGGCTCCACATGCCAGATTGGCGGGGCTCCTGGAATCTAAGACAAGTTTTGGTAAAACAGTTTTGGCAACTACGTAAGTCTGTATGTTTTAAGATTAAATAGTCGGGTGAGCGTGGTTGGCTTTGACTTGCGCCCCTAGGATGCAAATGCTGGAATAACAGGGTTCCTGGTATCTAAGACAAGTTTTGGTAAATCAGTTTTGGCGGCCAGATGGGGCTATATGTTTTAAGATTTAATAGTCGGGTGAGCCTGTTTGGCTTTGACTTGCGCCCCTAGGATGCAAATGCTGCATTAACAATGTTCCTGGTATCTGAGTCAAGTTTTGGTAAAACAGTTTTGACAGCTAGGTAAGGCTGTATGCTTTAAGATTAAATAGTCGGGTGAGGGTGTTTGGCTTTGAGTTGCGCCCCTAGGATGCAAATGCTGGATTAACAGGGTTCCTGGTATCTGAAACAAGTTTTGGTAAGGCAAATTTGAGTTCCAGGTGAGGCTAATTGTGTTAAGACTTAATAGTCGGGTGAGACTATTTTTCTTTGACTTGCTCCCCTAGGCTGCAAATGCTAGATTAACAGGGCTCCTGGTTTCTAAGGCAAGTTTACGTAAAGCAGTTTTGACAGCTACGTAAGTCTGTATGTTTTAAGATTAAATTGTCGGGTGAGCCTGTTTGGCTTTGACTTGCTCCCCTAGGCTCCACATGCCAGATTGGCGGGGCTCCTGGAATCTAAGACAAGTTTTGGTAAAACAGTTTTGACAGCTAGGTAAGGCTGTATGCTTTAAGATTAAATAGTCGGGTGAGCGTGTTTGGCTTTGACTTGCGCCCCTAGGATGCAAATGCTGGAATAACAGGGTTCCTGGTATCTAAGACAAGTTTTGGTAAATCAATTTTGGCGGCCAGATGGTGCTATATGTTTTAAGAATTAATAGTCGGGTGAGCCTGTTTGGCTTTGACTTGCGCCCCTAGGATACAAATGCTGCATTAACAGGGTTCCTGGTATCTGAGCCAAGTTTTGGTAAAGCAGCTTTGGCAACTACGTAAGTCTGTATGTTTTAAGATTAAATTGATGGGTGAGCCTGATTGGCTTTGACTTGCTCCCCTAGGCTCCACATGCCAGATTGGCTTGGCTCCTGGAATCTAAGACAAGGTTTGGTAAAACAGTTTTGACAGCTGGGCAAGACTGTATGTTTTAAGATTAAATAGTCGGTTGAGCCTGTTTGGCTTTGAGTTGCGCCCCTAGGATGCAAATGCTGGATTAACAGGGTTCCTGGTATCTGAAACAAGTTTTGGTAAGGCAATTTTAAGTTCCAGGTGAGGCTGAATGTGTTAAGATTTAATAGTCGGGTGAGGCTATTTTGCTTTGACTTGCTCCCCTAGGCTGCAAATGCTAGATTAACAGGGCTCCTGGTTTCTAAGGCAACTTTTGGTAAAGCAGTTTTGGCAGCTACGTAAGTCTGTATGTTTTAAGATTAAATTGTCAGGTGAGCCTGTTTGGCTTTGACTTGCTCCCCTAGGCTCCACTTGCCAGATTGGCGGGGCTCCTGGAATCTAAAAAAAGGTTTGGTAAAACAGTTTTAACAGCTACGTTAGTCTGTATGTTTTAAGTTTAAATAGTCGGGTGAGTCTATTTGACTTTGACTTGCTCCCCTAGGATGCAAATGCTGGATTAACAGTGTTCCTGGTATCTGACACAAGTTTTGGTAAAGCAGCTTAGGCAACTACGTAAGTCTGTATGTTTTAAGATTAAATTGTCGGGTGAGCCTGTTTGGCTTTGACTTGCTCCCTTAGGCTCCACATGCCAGAATGGCTTGGCTCCTGGAATCTAAGAAAAGGTTTAATAAAACAGTTTTGACAGCTGGGCAAGGCTGTATGTTTTAAGATTAAATAGTCGGTTGAGCCTGTTTGGCTTTGAGTTGCGCCCCTAGGATGCAAATGCTGGATTAACAGGGTTCCTGGTATCTGAAACAAGTTTTGGTAAGGCAATTTTGAGTTCCAGGTGAGGCTGAATGTATTAAGATTTAATAGTCGGGTGAGGCTATTTTGCTTTGACTTGCTCCCCTAGGCTGCAAATGCTAGATTAACAGGGCTCCTGGTTTCTAAGGCAAGTTTTGGTAAAGCAGTTTTGGCAGCTACGTAAGTCTGTATGTTTTAAGATTAAATTGTCAGGTGAGCCTGTTTGGCTTTGACTTGCTCCCCTAGGCTCCACTTGCCAGATTGGCGGGGCTCCTGGAATCTAAAAAAAGGTTTGGTAAAACAGTTTTAACAGCTACGTTAGTCTGTATGTTTTAAGTTTAAATAGTCGAGTGAGCCAGTTTGGCTTTGACTTGCTCCCCTAGGCTCCACATGCAAGATTGGCGGGGCTCCTGGAATCTAAGACAAGTTTTGGTAAAACAGTTTTGACAGCTAGGTAAGGCTGTATGCTTTAAGATTAAATAGTCGGGTGAGCGTGGTTGGCTTTGACTTGCGCCCCTAGGATGCAAATGCTGGAATAACAGGGTTCCTGGTATCTAAGACAAGTTTTGGTAAATCAGTTTTGGCGGCCAGATGGGGCTATATGTTTTAAGATTTAATAGTCGGGTGAGGCTATTTTGCTTTGACTTGCTCCCCTAGGCTGCAAATGCTAGATTAACAGGGCTCCTGGTTTCTAAGGCAAGTTTTGGTAAAGCAGTTTTGGCAGCTACGTAAGTCTGTATGTTTTAAGATTAAATTGTCGGGTGAGCCTGTTTGGCTTTGACTTGCTCCCCTAGGATGCAAATGCTGGATTAACAGGGTTCCTGGTATCTAAGACAAGTTTTGGTAAATCAATTTTGGCGGCCAGATGGGGCCATTTGTCTTAAGATTTAATAGTCGGGTGAGCCTGTTTGGCTTTGACTTGCGCCCCTAGGATATAAATGCTGCATTAACAGGGTTCCTGGTATCTGAGACAAGTTTTGGTAAAGCAGCTTAGGCAACTACGTAAGTCTGTATGTTTTAAGATTAAATTGTCGGGTGAGCCTGTTTGGCTTTGACTTGCTCCCTTAGGCTCCACATGCCAGATTGGCTTGGCTCCTGGAATCTAAGAAAAGGTTTAATAAAACAGTTTTGACAGCTGGGCAAGGCTGTATGTTTTAAGATTAAATAGTCGGTTGAGCCTGTTTGGCTTTGAGTTGCGCCCCTAGGATGCAAATGCTGGATTAACAGGGTTCCTGGTATCTGAAACAAGTTTTGGTAAGGCAATTTTAAGTTCCAGGTGAGGCTGAATGTGTTAAGATTTAATAGTCGGGTGAGGCTATTTTGCTTTGACTTGCTCCCCTAGGCTGCAAATGCTAGATTAACAGGGCTCCTGGTTTCTAAGGCAAGTTTTGGTAAAGCAGTTTTGGCAGCTACGTAAGTCTGTATGTTTTAAGATTAAATTGTCGGATGAGCCTGTTTGGCTTTGACTTGCTCCCCACATGCAAGATTGGCGGGGCTCCTGGAATCTAAGACAAGTTTTGGTAAAACAGTTTTGACAGCTAGGTAAGGCTGTATGCTTTAAGATTAAATAGTCGGGTGAGCGTGTTTGGCTTTGACTTGCGCCCCTAGGATGCAAATGCTGGAATAACAGGGTTCCTGGTATCTAAGACAAGTTTTGGTAAATCAGTTTTGGCGGCCAGATGGGGCTATATGTTTTAAGATTTAATAGTCGGGTGAGCCTGTTTGGCTTTGACTTGCGCCCCTAGGATGCAAATGCTGCATTAACAATGTTCCTGGTATCTGAGTCAAGTTTTGGTAAAACAGTTTTGACAGCTAGGTAAGGCTGTATGCTTTAAGATTAAATAGTCGGGTGAGGGTGTTTGGCTTTGACTTGCGCTCCTAGGATGCAAATGCTGGAATAATAGGGTTCCTGGTATCTAAGACATGTTTTGGTAAGTCAGTTTTGGCGGCCAGATGGGGCTATATGTTTTAAGATTTAATAGTTTGGTGAGCCTGTTTGGCTTTGACTTGCGCCCCTAGGATGCAAATGCTGGATTAACAGGGTTCCTGGTATCTGAGACAAGTTTTGGTAAGCAATTTTGAGTTCCAGGTGTGGCTGAATGAGTTAAAATTTAATAGTCGGGTGAGGCTTTTTGGCTTTGTTTTGCTCCCCTAGGCTGCAAATGCTAGATTAACAGGGTTTCTGGTATCTGAGACAAGTTTTGGTAAATCATTCTTGGCGGCCAGATGGGTCTATATGTTTTAGGATTAAATAGTCGGATGAGCCTGTTTGGCTTTGACTTGCTCCCCTAGGCTCAACATGCCAGATTGGCGGGACTCCTGGAATCTAAGACAAGTTTTGGTAAAACAGTTTTGACAGCTAGGTAAGGCTGTATGCTTTAAGATTAAATAGTCGGGTGAGCGTGTTTGGCTTTGACTTGCGCCCCTAGGATGCAAATGCTGGAATAACAGGGTTCCTGGTATCTAAGACAAGTTTTGGTAAATCAATTTTGGCGGCCAGATGGGGCTATATGTTTTAAGATTTAATAGTCGGGTGAGCCTGTTTGGCTTTAACTTGCGCCCCTAGGATACAAATGCTGCATTAACAGGGTTCCTGGTATCTGAGACAAGTTTTGGTAAAGCAGCTTTGGCAACTACGTAAGACTGTATGTTTTAAGATTAAATAGTCGGTTGAGCCTCTTTGGCTTTGAGTTGCGCCCCTAGGATGCAAATGCTGGATTAACAGGGTTCCTGGTATCTAAGACATGTTTTGGTAAGTCAGTTTTGGCGGCCAAATGGCGCTATATGTTTTGGATTAAATAGGCGGATGAGCGTGTTTGGCTTTGACTTGCGCCCCTAGGATGCAAATGCTGGAATAACAGGGTTCCTGGTATCTAAGACAAGTCTTGGTAAATCAGTTTTGGCGTCTATGGGGCTATATGTTTTAAGATTTAATAGTCGGGTGAGCCTGTTTGGCTTTGACTTGCGCTCCTAGGATGCAAATGCTGGATAAACAGGGTTGTTGGTATCTGAAACAAGTTTTGGTAAGGCTATTTTGAGTTCCAGGTGAGGCTGAATGTGTTAAGATTAAATAGTCGGGTGATCGTGTTTGGCTTTGACTTGCGCCCCTAGGATGCAAATGCTGCATTAACAGGGTTCCTGGTATCTAAGACATGTTTTGGTAAGTCAGTTTTGGCGGCCAAATGGCGCTATATGTTTTAGGATTAAATAGTCGGATGAGCGTGTTTGACTTTTACTTGCGCCCCTAGGATGCAAATGCTGGAATAACAGGGTTCCTGGTATCTAAGACAAGTTTTGGTAAATCAGTTTTGGCGTCTATGGGGCTATATGTTTTAAGATTTAATAGTCGGGTGAGCCTGTTTGGCTTTGACTTGCGCTCCTAGGATGCAAATGCTGGATAAACAGGGTTCTTGGTATCTGAAACAAGTTTTGGTAAGGCAATTTTGAGTTCCAGGTGAGGCTGAATGAGTTAAAATTTAATAGTCGGGTGAGGCTTTTTGGCTTTGTTTTGCTCCCCTAGGCTGCAAATGCTAGATTAACAGGGTTTCTGGTATCTGAGACAAGTTTTGGTAAATCAGTCTTGGCGGCCAGATGGGTCTATATGTTTTAGGATTAAATAGTCGGATGAGCCTGTTTGGCCTTGACTTGCTCCCCTAAGCTCAACATGCCAGATTGGCGGGGCTCATGGAATCTAAGACAAGTTTTGGTAAAACAGTTTTGACAGCTAGGTAAGGCTGTATGCTTTAAGATTAAATAGTCGGGTGAGCGTGTTTGGCTTTGACTTGCGCCCCTAGTATGCAAATGCTGGAATAACAGGGTTCCTGGTATCTATGACAAGTTTTGGTAAATCATTTTTGGCGGCCAGATGGGGCTATATGTTTTAAGATTTAATAGTCGGGTGAGCCTGTTTGGCTTTAACTTGCGCCCCTAGGATACAAATGCTGCATTAACAGGGTTCCTGGTATCTGAGACAAGTTTTGGTAAAGCAGCTTTGGCAACTACGTAAGACTGTATGTTTTAAGATTAAATAGTCGGTTGAGCCTCTTTGGCTTTGAGTTGCGCCCCTAGGATGCAAATGCTGGATTAACAGGGTTCCTGGTATCTAAGACATGTTTTGGTAAGTCAGTTTTGGCGGCCAAATGGCGCTATATGTTTTAGGATTAAATAGTCGGATGAGCGTGTTTGGCTTTGACTTGCGCCCCTAGGATGCAAATGCTGGAATAACAGGGTTCCTGGTATCTAAGGCAAGTTTTGGTAAATCAGTTTTGGCGTCTATGGGGCTATATGTTTTAAGATTTAATAGTTTGGTGAGCCTGTTTGGCTTTGACTTGCGCCCCTAGGATGCAAATGCTGGATTAACAGGGCTCCTGGTATCTGCGACAAGTTTTGGTAAGGCAATTTTGAGTTCCAGGTGAGGCTGAATGTGTTAAGATTTCATAGTCGGGTGAGGCTATTTGGCTTTGTCTTGCTCCCCTAGGCTGCAAATGCTAGATTAACAGGGTTCCTGGTATCTGAGACAAGTTTTGGTAAATCAGTTTTGGCGGCCAGATTGGGCTATATGTTTTAGGATCAAATAGTCGGATGAGCCTGGTTAACTTTGACTTGCTCCCCTAGGCTGTACATGCCAGCTTGGCGGGGTTCCTGGAATCTAAGACAAGGTTTGGTAAAACAGTTTTGACATCTAGGTAAGGCTGTTTGGCTTTGACTTGCGCTCCTAGGATGCAAATGCTGTATAAACAGGGTTCTTGGTATCTGAAACAAGTTTTGGTAAGGCAATTTTGAGTTCCAGGTGAGGCTGAATGTGTTAAGATTAAATAGTCGGGTGATCGTGTTTGGCCTTGACTTGCGCCCCTAGGATGCAAATGCTGGAATAACAGGGTTCCTGGTATCTAAGACAAGTTTTGGTAAATCAGTTTTGGCGTCTATGGGGCTATATGTTTTAAGATTTAATAGTCGGGTGAGCCTGTTTGGCTTTGACTTGCGCTCCTAGGATGCAAATGCTGGATAAACAGGGTTCTTGGTATCTGAAACAAGTTTTGGTAAGGCACTTTTGAGTTCCAGGTGAGGCTGAATGTGTTAAGATTTAATAGTCGGGTGAGACTATTTTGCTTTGACTTGCTCCCCTAGGCAGCAAATGCTAGATTAACAGGGCTCCTGGTCTCTAAGGGAAGTTTTGGTAAAGCAGTTTTGGCAGCCAGATGGGGCTGTATGTTTTAAGATTAAATTCTCGGGTGAGCCTGTTTGGTTTTGAATTTCTCCCCTAGGCGGCACATGCCAGATTGGCGGGGCTCCTGGAATCTAAAAAAAGTTGTGGTAAAACAGTTTTAACAGCTACGTAAGTCTGTATGTTTTAAGTTAAAATAGTCGGGTGAGTCTGTTTGACTTTGACTTGCTCCCTACGGCTCCACATGCCAGATTGGCGGGGCTCCTGGAATCTAAGACAAGGTTTGGTAAAACAGTTTTGACAGCTGGGCAAGACTGTATGTTTTAAGATTAAATAGTCAGTTGAGCCTGTTTGGCTTTGAGTTGCGCCCCTAGGATGCAAATGCTGGATTAGCAGGGTTCCTGGTATCTAAGACAAGTTTTGGTAAATCAGTTTTGGCGTCTATGGGGCTATATGTTTAAAGGATAAACAGGGTTCCTGGCATCTGAGACAAGTTTTGGTAAGGCAATTTTGAGTTCCAGGTGTGGCTGAATGAGTTAAAATTTAATAGTCGGGTGAGGCTATTTGGCTTTGTTTTGCTCCCCTAGGCTGCAAATGCTAGATTAACAGTGTTCCTGGTATCTGAGACAAGTTTTGATAAAACAGTTTTGACAGCAAGGTAAGGCTGTATGCTTTAAGATTAAATAGTCCGGTGAGGGTGTTTGGCTTTGACTTGCGCCCCTAGGATGCAAATGCTGGAATAACAGGGTTCCTGGTATCTAAGACATGTTTTGGTAAGTCAGTTTTGGCGGCCAGATGGGGCTATATGTTTTAAGATTTAATAGTTTGGTGAGCCTGTTTGGCTTTGACTTGCGCCCCTAGGATGCAAATGCTGGATTAACAGGGTTCCTGGTATCTGAGACAAGTTTTGGTAAGGCAATTTTGAGTTCCAGGTGTGGCTTAATGAGTTAAAATTTAATAGTCGGGTGAGGCTATTTGGCTTTGTTTTGCTCCCCTAGGCTGCAAATGCTAGATTAACAGGGCTCCTGGTTTCTAAGGCAAGTTTTGGTAAAGCAGTTTTGGCAGCTACGTAAGTCTGTATGTTTTAAGATTAAATTGTCGGGTGAGCCTGTTTGGCTTTGACTTGCTCCCCTAGGCTCCACATGCCAGATTGGCGGGGCTCCTGGAATCTAAGACAAGTTTTGGTAAAACAGTTTTGACAGCTAGGTAAGGCTGTATGCTTTAAGATTAAATAGTCGGGTAAGCGTGTTTGGCTTTGAGTTGCGCCCCTAGGATGCAAATGCTGGATTAACAGGGTTCCTGGTATCTAAGACATGTTTTGGTAAGTCAGTTTTGGCGGCCAAATGGCGCTATATGGTTTAGGATTAAATAGTCGGATGAGCGTGTTTGGCTTTGACTTGCGCCCCTAGGATGCAAATGCTGGAATAACAGGGTTCCTGGTATTTAAGGCAAGTTTTGGTAAATCAGTTTTGGCGTCTATGGGGCTATATGTTTTAAGATTTAATAGTTTGGTGAGCCTGTTTGGCTTTGACTTGCGCCCCTAGGATGCAAATGCTGGATTAACAGGGCTCCTGGTATCTGCGACAAGTTTTGGTAAGGCAATTTTGAGTTCCAGGTGAGGCTGAATGTGTTAAGATTTCATAGTCGGGTGAGGCTATTTGGCTTTGTCTTGCTCCCCTAGGCTGCAAATGCTAGATTAACAGGGTTCCTGGTATCTGAGACAAGTTTTGGTAAATCAGTTTTGGCGGCCAGATTGGGCTATATGTTTTAGGATCAAATAGTCGGATGAGCCTGGTTAACTTTGACTTGCTCCCCTAGGCTGTACATGCCAGCTTGGCGGGGTTCCTGGAATCTAAGACAAGGTTTGGTAAAACAGTTTTGACATCTAGGTAAGGCTGTTTGGCTTTGACTTGCGCTCCTAGGATGCAAATGCTGTATAAACAGGGTTCTTGGTATCTGAAACAAGTTTTGGTAAGGCAATTTTGAGTTCCAGGTGAGGCTGAATGTGTTAAGATTAAATAGTCGGGTGATCGTGTTTGGCCTTGACTTGCGCCCCTAGGATGCAAATGCTGGAATAACAGGGTTCCTGGTATCTAAGACAAGTTTTGGTAAATCAGTTTTGGCGTCTATGGGGCTATATGTTTTAAGATTTAATAGTCGGGTGAGCCTGTTTGGCTTTGACTTGCGCTCCTAGGATGCAAATGCTGGATAAACAGGGTTCTTGGTATCTGAAACAAGTTTTGGTAAGGCACTTTTGAGTTCCAGGTGAGGCTGAATGTGTTAAGATTTAATAGTCGGGTGAGACTATTTTGCTTTGACTTGCTCCCCTAGGCTGCAAATGCTAGATTAACAGGGCTCCTGGCCTCTAAGGGAAGTTTTGGTAAAGCAGTTTTGGCAGCCAGATGGGGCTGTATGTTTTAAGATTAAATTCTCGGGTGAGCCTGTTTGGTTTTGAATTTCTCCCCTAGGCGGCACATGCCAGATTGGCGGGGCTCCTGGAATCTAAAAAAAGTTGTGGTAAAACAGTTTTAACAGCTACGTAAGTCTGTATGTTTTAAGTTAAAATAGTCGGGTGAGTCTGTTTGACTTTGACTTGCTCCCTTAGGCTCCACATGCCAGATTGGCGGGGCTCCTGGAATCTAAGACAAGGTTTGGTAAAACAGTTTTGACAGCTGGGCAAGACTGTATGTTTTAAGATTAAATAGTCAGTTGAGCCTGTTTGGCTTTGAGTTGCGCCCCTAGGATGCAAATGCTGGATTAGCAGGGTTCCTGGTATCTAAGACAAGTTTTGGTAAATCAGTTTTGGCGTCTATGGGGCTATATGTTTAAAGGATAAACAGGGTTCCTGGCATCTGAGACAAGTTTTGGTAAGGCAATTTTGAGTTCCAGGTGTGGCTGAATGAGTTAAAATTTAATAGTCGGGTGAGGCTATTTGGCTTTGTTTTGCTCCCCTAGGCTGCAAATGCTAGATTAACAGTGTTCCTGGTATCTGAGACAAGTTTTGATAAAACAGTTTTGACAGCAAGGTAAGGCTGTATGCTTTAAGATTAAATAGTCGGGTGAGGGTGTTTGGCTTTGACTTGCGCCCCTAGGATGCAAATGCTGGAATAACAGGGTTCCTGGTATCTAAGACATGTTTTGGTAAGTCAGTTTTGGCGGCCAGATGGGGCTATATGTTTTAAGATTTAATAGTTTGGTGAGCCTGTTTGGCTTTGACTTGCGCCCCTAGGATGCAAATGCTGGATTAACAGGGTTCCTGGTATCTGAGACAAGTTTTGGTAAGGCAATTTTGAGTTCCAGGTGTGGCTTAATGAGTTAAAATTTAATAGTCGGGTGAGGCTATTTGGCTTTGTTTTGCTCCCCTAGGCTGCAAATGCTAGATTAACAGGGTTCCTGGTATCTGAGACAAGTTTTGGTAAATCAGTTTTGGCGGCCAGATGGGGCTATATGTTTTAGGACTAAATAGTCGGATGAGCCTGTTTCGCTTTGACTTGCTCCCCTAGGCTGCAAATGCTAGATTAACAGGGCTCCTGGTTTCTAAGGCAAGTTTTGGTAAAGCAGTTTTGGCAGCTACGTAAGTCTGTATGTTTTAAGATTAAATTGTCGGGTGAGCCTGTTTGGCTTTGACTTGCTCCCCTAGGCTCCACATGCCAGATTGGCGGGGCTCCTGGAATCTAAGACAAGTTTTGGTAAAACAGTTTTGACAGCTAGGTAAGGCTGTATGCTTTAAGATTAAATAGTCGGGTAAGCGTGTTTGGCTTTGACTTGCGCCCCTAGGATGCAAATGCTGGAATAACAGGGTTCCTGGTATTTAAGACAAGTTTTGGTAAATCAGTTTTGGCGTCTATGGGGCTATATGTTTTAAGATTTAATAGTCGGGTGAGCCTGTTTGGCTTTGACTTGCGCTCCTAGGATGCAAATGCTGGATTAACAGGGTTCTTGGTATCTGAAAAAAGTTTTGGTAAGGCAATTTTGAGTTCCAGGTGAGGCTGAATGTGTTAAGATTTAATAGTCGGGTGAGGCTATTTGGCTTTGTTTTGCTCCCCTAGGCTGCAAATGCTAGATTAACAGGGTTCCTGGTATCTGAGACAAGTTTTGGTAAATCAGTTTTGGCGGCCAGATGGGGCTATATGTTTTAGGACTAAATAGTCGGATGAGCCTGTTTCGCTTTGACTTGCTCCCCTAGGCTGCAAATGCTAGATTAACAGGGCTCCTGGTTTCTAAGGCAAGTTTTGGTAAAGCAGTTTTAGCAGCTACGTAAGTCTGTATGTTTTAAGATTAAATTGTCGGGTGAGCCTGTTTGGCTTTGACTTGCTCCCCTAGGCTCCACATGCCAGAATCTAAGACAAGTTTTGGTAAAACAGTTTTGACAGCTAGGTAAGGCTGTATGCTTTAAGATTAAATAGTCGGGTAAGCGTGTTTGGCTTTGACTTGCGCCCCTAGGATGCAAATGCTGGAATAACAGGGTTCCTGGTATTTAAGACAAGTTTTGGTAAATCAGTTTTGGCGTCTATGGGGCTATATGTTTTAAGATTTAATAGTCGGGTGAGCCTGTTTGGCTTTGACTTGCGCTCCTAGGATGCAAATGCTGGATTAACAGGGTTCTTGGTATCTGAAACAAGTTTTGGTAAGGCAATTTTGAGTTCCAGGTGAGGCTGAATGTGTTAAGATTTAATAGTCGGGTGAGGCTATTTGGCTTTGCCTTGCTCCCCTAGGCTGCAAATGCTAGATTAACAGGGTTCCTAGTATCTGAGACAAGTTTTGGTAAATCAGTTTTGGCGGCCAGATGGGGCTATATGTTTTAGGATTAAATAGTCGGATGAGCCTGGTTGGCTTTGACTTGCTCCCCCAGGCTGTACATGCCAGATTGGCGGGGCTCCTGTCATCTAAGACAAGTTTTGGTAAAACAGGTTTGACAGCTAGGTAAGGTTGTATGCTTTAAGATTAAGTAGTCGGATGAGCGTGTTTGGCTTTGACTTGCGCCCCTAGGATGCAAATGCTGGAATAACAGGGTTCCTGGTATCTAAGACAAGTTTTGGTAAATCCGTTTTGGCAGCCAGATGGGGCTGTATGTTTTAGGATTAAATTCTCGGGTGAGCCTGTTTGGTTTTGACTTTCTCCCCTAGGCGGCACATGCCAGATTGGCGGGGCTCCTGGAATCTAAGACAAGTTTTGGTAAAACAGTTTTGACAGCTAGGTAAGGCTGTATGCTTTAAGATTAAATAGTCGGGTGAGCCTGTTTGGCTTTGACTTGCGCCCCTAGGATGCAAATGCTGGATTAACAGGGTTCCTGGTATCTGAGACAAGTTTTGGTAAGGCAATTTTGAGTTCCAGGTGTGGCTTAATGAGTTAAAATTTAATAGTCGGGTGAGGCTATTTGGCTTTGTTTTGCTCCCCTAGGCTGCAAATGCTAGATTAACAGGGTTCCTAGTATCTGAGACAAGTTTTGGTAAATCAGTTTTGGCGGCCAGATGGGGCTATATGTTTTAGGATTAAATAGTCGGATGAGCCTGGTTGGCTTTGACTTGCTCCCCTAGGCTGCAAATGCTAGATTAACAGTGTTCCTGGTATCTGAGACAAGTTTTGATAAAACAGTTTTGACAGCAAGGTAAGGCTGTATGCTTTAAGATTAAATAGTCGGGTGAGGGTGTTTGGCTTTGACTTGCGCCCCTAGGATGCAAATGCTGGAATAACAGGGTTCCTGGTATCTAAGACATGTTTTGGTAAGTCAGTTTTGGCGGCCAGATGGGGCTATATGTTTTAAGATTTAATAGTTTGGTGAGCCTGTTTGGCTTTGACTTGCTCCCCCATGCTGTACATGCCAGATTGGCGGGGCTCCTGTCATCTAAGACAAGTTTTGGTAAAACAGGTTTGACAGCTAGGTAAGGTTGTATGCTTTAAGATTAAGTAGTCGGATGAGCGTGTTTGGCTTTGACTTGCGCCCCTAGGATGCAAATGCTGGAATAACAGGGTTCCTGGTATCTAAGACAAGTTTTGGTAAATCCGTTTTGGCAGCCAGATGGGGCTGTATGTTTTAAGATTAAATTCTCGGGTGAGCCTGTTTGGTTTTGACTTTCTCCCCTAGGCGGCACATGCCAGATTGGCGGGGCTCCTGGAATCTAAGACAAGTTTTGGTAAAACAGTTGTGACAGCTAGGTAAGGCTGTATGCTTTAGGATTAAATAGTCGGGTGAGCCTGTTTGGCTTTGACTTGCGCCCCTAGGATGCAAATGCTGGATTAACAGGGTTCCTGGTATCTGAGACAAGTTTTGGTAAGGCAATTTTGAGTTCCAGGTGTGGCTTAATGAGTTAAAATTTAATAGTCGGTTGAGGCTATTTGGCTTTGTTTTGCTCCCCTAGGCTGCAAATGCTAGATTAACAGGGTTCCTAGTATCTGAGACAAGTTTTGGTAAATCAGTTTTGGCGGCCAGATGGGGCTATATGTTTTAGGATTAAATAGTCGGATGAGCCTGGTTGGCTTTGACTTGCTCCCCTAGGCTGCAAATGCTAGATCAACAGTGTTCCTGGTATCTGAGACAAGTTTTGATAAAACAGTTTTGACAGCAAGGTAAGGCTGTATGCTTTAAGATTAAATAGTCGGGTAAGCGTGTTTGGCTTTGACTTGCGCCCCTAGGATGCAAATGCTGGAATAACAGGGTTCCTGGTATTTAAGACAAGTTTTGGTAAATCAGTTTTGGCGTCTATGGGGCTATATGTTTTAAGATTTAATAGTCGGGTGAGCCTGTTTGGCTTTGACTTGCGCTCCTAGGATGCAAATGCTGGATTAACAGGGTTCTTGGTATCTGAAACAAGTTTTGGTAAGGCAATTTTGAGTTCCAGGTGAGGCTGAATGTGTTAAGATTTAATAGTCGGGTGAGACTATTTGGCTTTGCCTTGCTCCCCTAGGCTGCAAATGCTAGATTAACAGGGTTCCTAGTATCTGAGACAAGTTTTGGTAAATCAGTTTTGGCGGCCAGATGGGGCTATATGTTTTAGGATTAAATAGTCGGATGAGCCTGGTTGGCTTTGACTTGCTCCCCCAGGCTGTACATGCCAGATTGGCGGGGCTCCTGTCATCTAAAACAAGTTTTGGTAAAACAGGTTTGACAGCTAGGTAAGGTTGTATGCTTTAAGATTAAGTAGTCGGATGAGCGTGTTTGGCTTTGACTTGCGCCCCTAGGATGCAAATGCTGGAATAACAGGGTTCCTGGTATCTAAGACAAGTTTTGGTAAATCCGTTTTGGCAGCCAGATGGGGCTGTATGTTTTAAGATTAAATTCTCGGGTGAGCCTGTTTGGTTTTGACTTTATCCCCTAGGCGGCACATGCCAGATTGGCGGGGCTCCTGGAATCTAAGACAAGTTTTGGTAAAACAGTTTTGACAGCTAGGTAAGGCTGTATGCTTTAAGATTAAATAGTCGGGTGAGCCTGTTTGGCTTTGACTTGCGCCCCTAGGATGCAAATGCTGGATTAACAGGGTTCCTGGTATCTGAGACAAGTTTTGGTAAGGCAATTTTGAGTTCCAGGTGTGGCTTAATGAGTTAAAATTTAATAGTCGGGTGAGGCTATTTGGCTTTGTTTTGCTCCCCTAGGCTGCAAATGCTAGATTAACAGGGTTCCTAGTATCTGAGACAAGTTTTGGTAAATCAGTTTTGGCGGCCAGATGGGGCTATATGTTTTAGGATTAAGTAGTCGGATGAGCCTGGTTGGCTTTGACTTGCTCCCCTAGGCTGCAAATGCTAGATTAACAGTGTTCCTGGTTTCTAAGGCAAGTTTTGGTAAAGCAGTTTTGGCAGCTACGTAAGTCTGTATGTTTTAAGATTAAATTGTCGGGTGAGCCTGTTTGGCCTTGACTTGCTCCCCTAGGCTCCACATGCCAGATTGGCGGGGCTCCTGGAATCTAAGACAAGTTTTGGTAAAACAGTTTTGACAGCTAGGTAAGGCTGTATGCTTTAAGATTAAATAGTCGGGTGAGCCTGTTTGGCCTTGACTTGCTCCCCTAGGCTCCACATGCCAGATTGGCGGGGCTCCTGGAATCTAAGACAAGTTTTGGTAAAACAGTTTTGACAGCTAGGTAAGGCTGTATGCTTTAAGATTAAATAGTCGGGTGAGTCTGTTTGACTTTGACTTGCTCCCCAAGGATGCAAATGCTGGACTCACAGGGTTCCTGGTATCTGAGACTAGTTTTGGTATATCAGTTTTGGCGGCCAGATGGGGCTATATGTTTTAAAATTTAATTGTCGGGTGAGACTATTTGGCTTTGTCTTGCTCCCCTAGGCTGCAAATGCTAGATTAACAGGGCTCCTGGTTTCTAAGGCAAGTTTTGGTAAAGCAGTTTTGGCAGCTACGTAAGTCTGTATGTTTTAAGATTAAATTGTCGGGTGAGCCTGTTTGGCCTTGACTTGCTCCCCTAGGCTCCACATGCCAGATTGGCGGGGCTCCTGGAATCTAAGACAAGTTTTGGTAAAACAGTTTTGACAGCTAGGTAAGGCTGTATGCTTTAAGATTAAATAGTCGGGTGTGCGTGTTTGGCTTTGACTTGCGCCCCTAGGATGCAAATGCTGGAATAACAGGGTTCCTGGTATTTAAGACAAGTTTTGGTAAATCAGTTTTGGCGTCTATGGGGCTATATGTTTTAAGATTTAATAGTCGGGTGAGCCTGTTTGGCTTTGACTTGCGCTCCTAGGATGCAAATGCTGGCTAAACAGGGTTCTTGGTATCTGAAACAAGTTTTGGTAAGGCAATTTTGAGTTCCAGGTGAGGCTGAATGTGTTAAGATTTAATAGTCGGGTGAGACTATTTGGCTTTGCCTTGCTCCCCTAGGCTGCAAATGCTAGATTAACAGGGTTCCTAGTATCTGAGACAAGTTTTGGTAAATCAGTTTTGGCGGCCAGATGGGGCTATATGTTTTAGGATTAAATAGTCGGATGAGCCTGGTTGGCTCTGACTTGCTCCCCCAGGCTGTACATGCCAGATTGGCGGGGCTCCTGTCATCTAAGACAAGTTTTGGTAAAACAGGTTTGACAGCTAGGTAAGGTTGTATGCTTTAAGATTAAGTAGTCGGATGAGCGTGTTTGGCTTTGACTTGCGCCCCTAGGATGCAAATGCTGGAATAACAGGGTTTCTGGTATCTAAGACAAGTTTTGGTAAATCCGTTTTGGCAGCCAGATGGGGCTGTATGTTTTAAGATTAAATTCTCGGGTGAGCCTGTTTGGTTTTGACTTTCTCCCCTAGGCGGCACATGCCAGATTGGCGGGGCTCCTGGAATCTAAAAAAATTTTTGGTAAAACAGTTTTAACAGCTACGTAAGTCTGTATGTTTTAAGTTTAAATAGTCGGGTGAGTCTGTTTGACTTTGACTTGCTCCCCTAGGATGCAAATGCTGGACTAACAGGGTTCCTGGTATCTGAGACTAGTTTTGGTAGATCAGTTTTGGCGGCCAGATGGGGCTATATGTTTTAAAATTTAATTGTCGGGTGAGACTATTTGGCTTTGTCTTGCTCCCCTAGGCTGCAAATGCTAGATTAACAGGGTTCCTGGTAACTGAGATAAGTTTTGGTAAATCAGTTTTGGCGGCAAGATGGGGCTATATGTTTTAGGATTAAATAGTCGGATGAGCCTGTTTGGCTTTGACTTGCTCCACTAGGCTGCACATGCCAGATTGGCGGTGCTCCTGGAATCTAAGACAAGTTTTGGTAAAACAGTTTTGACAGCTAGGTAAGGCTGTATGCTTTAAGATTGAGCGTGTTTGGCTTTGACTTGCGCCCCTAGGATGCAAATGCTGGAATAACAGGGTTCCTGTATCTAAGACAAGTTTTGGTAAATCATTTTTGGCGGCCAGATGGGGCTATATGTTTTAAGATTTAATAGTCGGGAGAGCCTGTTTGGCTTTGACTTGCGCCCCTAGCATGCAAATGCTGCATTAACAGGGTTCCTGGTATCTAAGACAAGTTTTGGTAAATCAGTTTTGGTAGCTACGTAAGTCTGTATGTTTTAAGATTAAACTGTCGGGAGAGCCTGTTTGGCTTTGACTAGCTCCCCTAGGCTCCACATGCCAGATTGGCTTGGCTCCTAGGATCTAAGACAAGGTTTGGTAAAACAGTTTTGACAGCTGGGCAAGACTGTATGTTTTAAGATTAAATAGTCGGTTGAGCCTGTTTGGCTTTGAGTTGCGCCCCTAGGATGCAAATGCTGGATTAACAGGGTTCCTGGTATCTAAGACATGTTTTGGTAAGTCAGTTTTGGCGACCAGATGGGGCTATATGTTGTAAGATTTAATAGTTTGGGGAGCCTGTTTGGCTTTGACTTGCGCCCCTAGGATGCAAATGCTGGATTAACAGGGTTCCTGGTATCTGAGACAAGTTTTGGTAAGGCAATTTTGAGTTCCAGGTGTGGCTGAATGAGTTAAAATTTAATAGTCGAGTGAGGCTATTTGCCTTTTTTTTGCTCCCCTAGGCTGCAAATGCTAGATTAACAGGGCTCCTGGTTTCTAAGGCAAGTTTTGGTAAAGCAGTTTTGGCAGCTACGTAAGTCTGTATGTTTTAAGATTAAATTGTCGGGTGAGAGTGTTTGGCTTTGACTAGCTCCCCTAGGCTCCACATGCCAGATTGGCTTGGCCCCTGGAATCTAAGACAAGGTTTGGTAAAACAGTTTTGACAGCTGGGCAAGACTGTATGTTTTAAGATTAAATAGTCGGTTGAGCCTGTTTGGCTTTGAGTTGCGCCCCTAGGATGGAAATGCTGGATTAACAGGGTTCCTGGTATCTGAGACAAGTTTTGGTAAAGCAGCTTTGGCAACTACGTAAGTCTGTATGTTTTAAGATTAAATTGTCGGGTGAGCCTGTTTGGCTTTGACTAGCTCCCCTAGGCTCCACATGCCAGATTGGCTTGGCTCCTGGAATCTAAGTCAAGGTTTGGTAAAACAGTTTTGACAGCTGGGCAAGACTGTATGTTTTAAGATTAAATAGTCGGTTGAGCCTGTTTGGCTTTTAGTTGCGCCCCTAGGATGCAAATGCTGTATTAACGGGGTTCCTGGTATCTAAGACATGTTTTGGTAAGTCAGTTTTGGCGGCCAGATTGGGCTATATGTTGTAAGATTTAATAGTTTGGGGAGCCTGATTGGCTTTGACTTGCGCCACTAGGATGCAAATGCTGCATTAACAGGGTTCCTGGTATCTGAGACAAGTTTTGGTAAAGCAGCTTTGGCAACTACGTAAGTCTGTATGCTTTAAGATTAAATTGTCGGGTGTGCCTGTTTGGCTTTGACTAGCTCCCCTAGGCACCACATGCCAGATTGGCGGGGCTCCTGGAATCTAAGACAAGTTTTGGTAAAACAGTTTTGACAATCAGGTAAGGCTGTATGCTTTAAGATTAAATAGTCGGGTGAGCGTGTTTGGCTTTGACTTGCGCCCCTAGGATGCAAATGCTGGAATAACAGGGTTCCTGGTTTCTAAGACAAGTTTTGGTAAATCAGTTTTGGCGGCCAGATGGGGCTATATGTTTTAAGATTTAATAGTCGGGTGAGCCTGTTTGGCTATGACTTGCGCCCCTAGGATGCAAATGCTGCATTAACAGTGTTCCTGGTATCTAAGACAAGTTTTGGTAAAACAGTTTTGACAGCTAGGTAAGGCTGTATGCTTTAAGATTAAATAGTCGGGTGAGGGTGTTTGGCTTTGACTTGCGCCCCTAGGATACAAATGCTGGAATAACAGGGTTCCTGGTATCTAAGACATGTTTTGGTAAGTCAGTTTTGGCGGCCAGATGGGGCTATATGTTTTAAGATTTAATAGTTTGGTGAGCCTGTTTGGCTTTGACTTGCGCCCCTAGGATGCAAATGCTGGATTAACAGGGTTCCTGGTATCTGAGACAAGTTTTGGTAAGGCAATTTTGAGTTCCAGGTGTGGCTGAATGAGTTAAAAGTTAATAGTCGGGTGAGGCTTTTTGGCTTTGTTTTGCTCCCCTAGGCTGCAAATGCTAGATTAACAGGGTTCCTGGTATCTGAGACAAGTTTTGGTAAATCAGTCTTGGCTGCCAGATGGGTCTATATGTTTTAGGATTAAATAGTCGGATGAGCCTGTTTGGCTTTGACTTGCTCCCCTAGGCTCCACATGCCAGATTGGCGGGACTCCTGGAATCTAAGACAAGTTTTGGTAAAACAGTTTTGACAGCTAGGTAAGGCTGTATGCTTTAAGATTAAATGGTCGGGTGAGCGTGTTTGGCTTTGACTTGCGCCCCTAGGATGCAAATGCTGGAATAACAGGGTTCCTGGTATCTAAGACAAGTTTTGGTAAATCAGTTTTGGCGTCTATGGGGCTATATGTTTTAAGATTTAATAGTCGGGTGAGCCTGTTTGGCTTTGACTTGCGCTCCTAGGATGCAAATGCTGGATAAACAGGGTTCTTGGTATCTGAAACAAGTTTTGGTAAGGCAATTTTGAGTTCCAGGTGAGGCTGAATGTGTTAAGATTTAATAGTCGGGTGAGGTTATTTGGCTTTGTCTTGCTCCCCTAGGCTGCAAATGCTAGATTAACAGGGTTCCTGGTATCTGAGACAAGTTTTGGTAAATCAGTTTTGGCGGCCAGATGGGGCTATATGTTTTAGGATTAAATAGTCGGATGAGCCTGGTTGGCTTTGACTTGCTCCCCTGGCTGTACATGCCAGATTGGCGGGGCTCCTGGAATCTAAGACAAGTTTTGGTAAAACAGTATTGACAGCTAGGTAAGGTTGTATGCTTTAAGATTAAGTAGTCGGATGAGCGTGTTTGGCTTTGACTTGCGCCCCTAGGATGCAAATGCTGGAATAACAGGGTTCCTGGTATCTAAGACAAGTTTTGGTAAATCAGTTTTGGCGGCCAGATGGGGCTATATGTTTTAAGATTAAATTCTCGGGTGAGCCTGTTTGGTTTTGAATTTCTCCCCTAGGCGGCACATGCCATATTGGCGGGGCTCCTGGAATCTAAAAAAAGTTTTGGTAAAACAGTTTTAACAGCTACGTAAGTCTGTATGTTTTAGGTTAAAATAGTCGGTTGAGTCTGTTTGACTTTGACTTGCTCCCCTAGGATTCAAATGCTGGATTAACAGGGTTCCTGGTATCTGAGACAAGTTTTGGTAAATCAGTTTTGGCGGCCAGATGGGGCTATATGTTTTAAAAATTTAATAGTCGGGTGAGACTATTTGGCTTTGCCATGCTCCCCTAGGCTGCAAATGCTAGATTAACAGGGTTCCTGGTAACTGAGATAAGTTTTGGTAAATCAGTTTTGGCGGCAAGATGGGGCTATATGTTTTAGGATTAAATAGTCGGATGATCCTGTTTGGCTTTGACTTGCTCCACTAGGCTGCACATGCCAGATTGGCGGTGCTCCTGGAATCTAAGACAAGTTTTGGTAAAACAGTTTTGACAGCTAGGTAAGGCTGTATGCTAGAAGACTGAGCGTGTTTGGCTTTGACTTGCGCCCCTAGCATGCAAATGCTGCATGAACAGGGCTCCTGGTATCTGAGACAAGTTTTGGTAAAGCAGCTTTGGCAACTACGTAAGTCTGTATGTTTTAAGATTAAATTGTCGAGTGAGCCTGTTTGGCTTTGACTTGCTCCCTTAGGATCCACAAGCCAGATTGGCGGGGCTCCTGGAGTCTAAGACAAGGTTTGGTAAAACAGTTTTGACAGCTGGGCAAGACTGTATGTTTTAAGATTAAATAGTCAGTTGAGCCTGTTTGGCTTTGAGTTGCGCCCCTAGGATGCAAATGCTGGATTAGCAGGGTTCCTGGTATCTAAGACATGTTTTGGTAAGTCAGTTTTGGCGGCCAGATGGGGCTATATGTTTTAAGATTTAATAGTTTGGTGAGCCTGTTTGGCTTTGACTTGCGCCCCTAGGATGCAAATGCTGGATTAACAGGGTTCCTGGTATCTGAGACAAGTTTTGGTAAGGCAATTTTGAGTTCCAGGTGTGGCTGAATGAGTTAAAAGTTAATAGTCGGGTGAGGCTTTTTGGCTTTGTTTTGCTCCCCTAGGATGCAAATGCTGGATTAACAGGGTTCCTGGTATCTGAGACAAGTTTTGGTAAGGCAATTTTGAGTTCCAGGTGTGGCTGAATGAGTTAAAAGTTAATAGTCGGGTGAGGCTTTTTGGCTTTGTTTTGCTCCCCTAGGCTGCAAATGCTAGATTAACAGGGTTCCTGGTATCTGAGACAAGTTTTGGTAAATCAGTCTTGGCTGCCAGATGGGTCTATATGTTTTAGGATTAAATAGTCGGATGAGCCTGTTTGGCTTTGACTTGCTCCCCTAGGCTCCACATGCCAGATTGGCGGGACTCCTGGAATCTAAGACAAGTTTTGGTAAAACAGTTTTGACAGCTAGGTAAGGCTGTATGCTTTAAGATTAAATGGTCGGGTGAGCGTGTTTGGCTTTGACTTGCGCCCCTAGGATGCAAATGCTGGAATAACAGGGTTCCTGGTATCTAAGACAAGTTTTGGTAAATCAGTTTTGGCGTCTATGGGGCTATATGTTTTAAGATTAAATAGTCGGGTGAGCCTGTTTGGCTTTGACTTGCTTTCCTAGGATGCAAATGCTGGATAAACAGGGTTCTTGGTATCTGAAACAAGTTTTGGTAAGGCAATTTTGAGTTCCAGGTGAGGCTGAATGTGTTAAGATTTCATAGTCGGGTGAGGCTATTTTGCTTTGTCTTGCTCCCCTAGGCTGCAAATGCTAGATTAACAGGGTTCCTGGTATCTGAGACAAGTTTTGGTAAATCAGTTTTGGCGGCCAGATGGGGCTATATGTTTTAGGATTAAATAGTCGGATGAGCCTGGTTAACTTTGACTTGCTCCCCTAGGCTGTACATGCCAGCTTGGCGGGGCTCCTGGAATCTAAGACAAGGTTTGGTAAAACAGTTTTGACAGCTAGGTAAGGCTGTTTGGCTTTGACTTGCGCTCCTAGGATGCAAATGCTGGATAAACAGGGTTCTTGGTATCTGAAACAAGTTTTGGTAAGGCAATTTTGAGTTCCAGGTGAGGCTGAATGTGTTAAGATTAAATGGTCGGGTGAGCGTGTTTGGCTTTGACTTGCGCCCCTAGGATGCAAATGCTGGAATAACAGGGTTCCTGGTATCTAAGACAAGTTTTGGTAAATCAGTTTTGGCGTCTATGGGGCTATATGTTTTAAGATTTAATAGTCGGGTGAGCCTGTTTGGCTTTGACTTGCGCTCCTAGGATGCAAATGCTGGATAAACAGGGTTCTTGGTATCTGAAACAAGTTTTGGTAAATCAGTTTTGGCGGCCAGATGGGGCTATATGTTTTAAGATTAAATTCTCGGGTTAGCCTGTTTGGTTTTGAATTTCTCCCCTAGGCGGCACATGCCATATTGGCGGGGCTCCTGGAATCTAAAAAAAGTTTTGGTAAAACAGTTTTAACAGCTACGTAAGTCTGTATGTTTTAGGTTAAAATAGTCGGTTGAGTCTGTTTGACTTTGACTTGCTCCCCTAGGATTCAAATGCTGGATTAACAGGGTTCCTGGTATCTGAGACAAGTTTTGGTAAATCAGTTTTGGCGGCCAGATGGGGCTATATGTTTTAAAAATTTAATAGTCGGGTGAGACTATTTGGCTTTGCCATGCTCCCCTAGGCTGCAAATGCTAGATTAACAGGGTTCCTGGTAACTGAGATAAGTTTTGGTAAATCAGTTTTGGCGGCAAGATGGGGCTATATGTTTTAGGATTAAATAGTCGGATGATCCTGTTTGGCTTTGACTTGCTCCACTAGGCTGCACATGCCAGATTGGCGGTGCTCCTGGAATCTAAGACAAGTTTTGGTAAAACAGTTTTGACAGCTAGGTAAGGCTGTATGCTAGAAGACTGAGCGTGTTTGGCTTTGACTTGCGCCCCTAGCATGCAAATGCTGCATGAACAGGGCTCCTGGTATCTGAGACAAGTTTTGGTAAAGCAGCTTTGGCAACTACGTAAGTCTGTATGTTTTAAGATTAAATTGTCGAGTGAGCCTGTTTGGCTTTGACTTGCTCCCTTAGGATCCACAAGCCAGATTGGCGGGGCTCCTGGAGTCTAAGACAAGGTTTGGTAAAACAGTTTTGACAGCTGGGCAAGACTGTATGTTTTAAGATTAAATAGTCAGTTGAGCCTGTTTGGCTTTGAGTTGCGCCCCTAGGATGCAAATGCTGGATTAGCAGGGTTCCTGGTATCTAAGACATGTTTTGGTAAGTCAGTTTTGGCGGCCAGATGGGGCTATATGTCTTAAGATTTAATAGTTTGGTGAGCCTGTTTGGCTTTGACTTGCGCCCCTAGGATGCAAATGCTGGATTAACAGGGTTCCTGGTATCTGAGACAAGTTTTGGTAAGGCAATTTTGAGTTCCAGGTGTGGCTGAATGAGTTAAAATTTAATAGTCGGGTGAGGCTATTTGGCTTTGTTTTTCTCCCCTAGGCTGCAAATGCTAGATTAACAGGGTTCCTGGTATCTGAGACAAGTTTTGGTAAATCAGTCTTGGCGGCCAGATGGGGCTATATGTTTTAGGATTCAATAGTCGGATGAGCCTGTTTGGCTTTGACTTGCTCCCCTAAGCTGCAAATGCTAGATTAACAGGTCTCCTGATTTCTAAGGCAAGTTTTGGTAATGCAGCTTTGACAACTACGTAAGTCTGTATGTTTTAAGATTAAATTGTCGAGTGAGCCTGTTTGGCTTTGACTTGCTCCCTTAGGATCCACAAGCCAGATTGGCGGGGCTCCTGGAGTCTAAGACAAGGTTTGGTAAAACAGTTTTGACAGCTGGGCAAGACTGTATGTTTTAAGATTAAATAGTCAGTTGAGCCTGTTTGGCTTTGAGTTGCGCCCCTAGGATGCAAATGCTGGATTAGCAGGGTTCCTGGTATCTAAGACATGTTTTGGTAAGTCAGTTTTGGCGGCCAGATGGGGCTATATGTCCTAAGATTTAATAGTTTGGTGAGCCTGTTTGGCTTTGACTTGCGCCCCTAGGATGCAAATGCTGGAATAACAGGGTTCCTGGTATCTAAGACAAGTTTTGGTAAATCAGTTTTGGCGGCCAGATGGGGCTATATGTTTTAAAAATTTAATAGTCGGGTGAGACTATTTGGCTTTGCCATGCTCCCCTAGGCTGCAAATGCTAGATTAACAGGGTTCCTGGTAACTGAGATAAGTTTTGGTTAATCAGTTTTGGCGGCAAGATGGGGCTATATGTTTTAGGATTAAATAGTCGGATGATCCTGTTTGGCTTTGACTTGCTCCACTAGGCTGCACATGCCAGATTGGCGGTGCTCCTGGAATCTAAGACAAGTTTTGGTAAAACAGTTTTGACAGCTAGGTAAGGTTGTATGCTTTAAGATTAAGTAGTCGGATGAGCGTGTTTGGCTTTGACTTGCGCCCCTAGGATGCAAATGCTGGAATAACAGGGTTCCTGGTATCTAAGACAAGTTTTGGTAAATCAGTTTTGGCGGCCAGATGGGGCTATATGTTTTAAGATTAAATTCTCGGGTGAGCCTGTTTGGTTTTGAATTTCTCCCCTAGGCGGCACATGCCAGATTGGCGGGGCTCCTGGAATCTAAAAAAAGTTTTGGTAAAACAGTTTTAACAGCTACGTAAGTCTGTATGTTTTAGGTTAAAATAGTCGGGTGAGTCTGTTTGACTTTGACTTGCTCCCCTAGGACTCAAATGCTGGATTAACAGGGTTCCTGGTATCTGAGACAAGTTTTGGTAAATCAGTTTTGGCGGCCAGATGGGGCTATATGTTTTAAGATTAAATTCTCGGGTGAGCCTGTTTGGTTTTGAATTTCTCCCCTAGGCGGCACATGCCAGATTGGCGGGGCTCCTGGAATCTAAAAAAAGTTTTGGTAAAACAGTTTTAACAGCTACGTAAGTCTGTATGTTTTAGGTTAAAATAGTCGGGTGAGTCTGTTTGACTTTGACTTGCTCCCCTAGGCTGCAAATGCTAGATTAACAGGTCTCCTGATTTCTAAGGCAAGTTTTGGTAAAGCAGTTTTGGCAGCTACGTAAGTCTGTATGTTTTAAGATTAAATTGTCGGGTGAGCCTGTTTGGTTTAGATTTGCTCCCCTAGGCTCCATATGCCAGATAGGCGGGGCTCCTGGAGTCTAAGACAAGTTTTGGTAAAACAGTTTTGACAGCTAGGTAAGGCTATATGTTTTAAGATTTAATAGTTTGGTGAGCCTGTTTGGCTTTGACTTGCGCCCCTAGGATTCAAATGCTGGATTAACAAGGTTCCTGGTATCTGAGACAAGTTTTGGTAAGGCAATTTTGAGTTCCAGGTGTGGCTTAATGAGTTAAAATTTAATAGTCGGGTGAGGCTATTTGGCTTTGCCTTGCTCCCCTAGGCTGCAAATGCTAGATTAACAGGGTTCCTGGTATCTGAGACAAGTTTTGGTAAATCAGTTTTGGCGGCCAGATGGGGCTATATGTTTTAGGACTAAATAGTCGGATGAGCCTGTTTCGCTTTGACTTGCTCCCCTAGGCTGCAAATGCTAGATTAACAGGGCTCCTGGTTTCTAAGGCAAGTTTTGGTAAAGCAGTTTTGGCGTCTATGGGGCTATATGTTTTAAGATTTAATAGTCGGGTGAGCCTGTTTGGCTTTGACTTGCGCTCCTAGGATGCAAATGCTGGCTAAACAGGGTTCTTGGTATCTGAAAAAAGTTTTGGTAAGGCAATTTTGAGTTCCAGGTGTGGCTGAATGAGTTAAAATTTAATAGTCGGGTGAGGCTATTTGGCTTTGTTTTGCGCCATAAGGCTGCACATGCCAGATTGGCGGGGCTCCTGGAATCTAAGACAGGTTTTGGTAAAACAGTTTTGGCGGCCAGATGGGGCTATATGTTTTAGGACTAAATAGTCGGATGAGCCTGTTTCGCTTTGACTTGCTCCCCTAGGCTGCAAATGCTAGATTAACAGGGCTCCTGGTTTCTAAGGCAAGTTTTGGTAAAGCAGTTTTGGCAGCTACGTAAGTCTGTATGTTTTAAGATTAAATAGTCGGGTGAGCGTGTTTGGCTTTGACTTGCGCCCCTATGATGCAAATGCTGGAATAACAGGGTTCCTGGTATTTAAGACAAGTTTTGGTAAATCAGTTTTGGCGTCTATGGGGCTATATGTTTTAAGATTTAATAGTCGGGTGAGCCTGTTTGGCTTTGACTTGCGCTCCTAGGATGCAAATGCTAGCTAAATAGGGTTCTTGGTATCTGAAACAAGTTTTGGTAAGGCAATTTTGAGTTCCAGGTGAGGCTGAATGTGTTAAGATTTAATAGTCGGGTGAGGCTATTTGGCTTTGCCTTGCTCCCCTAGGCTGCAAATGCTAGATTAACAGGGTTCCTGGTATCTGAGACAAGTTTTGGTAAATCAGTTTTGGCGGCCAGATGGGGCTATATGTTTAGGGATTAAATAGTCGGATGAGCCTGTTTGGCTTTGACTTGCTCCCCTAGGCTCCACATGCCAGATTGGCGGGGCTCCTGGAATCTAAGGCAAGTTTTGGTAAAACAGTTTTGACAGCTAGGTAAGGCTGTATGCTTTAAGATTAAATAGTCGGGTGAGCGTGTTTGGCTTTGACTTGCGCCCCTAGGATGCAAATGCTGGAATAACAGGGTTCCTGGTATTTACGACAAGTTTTGGTAAATCAGTTTTGGCGTCTATGGGGCTATATGTTTTAAGATTTAATAGTCGGGTGAGCCTGTTTGGCTTTGACTTGCGCTCCTAGGATGCAAATTCTGGCTAAACAGGGTTCTTGGTATCTGAAACAAGTTTTGGTAAGGCAATTTTGAGTTCCAGGTGAGGCTGAATGTGTTAAGATTTAATAGTCGGGTGAGGCTATTTGGCTTTGCCTTTCTCCCCTAGGCTGCAAATGCTAGATTAACAGGGTTCCTGGTATCTGAGACAAGTTTTGATAAATCAGTTTTGGCGGCCAGATGGGGCTATATGTTTAGGGATTAAATAGTCGGATGAGCCTGTTTGGCTTTGACTTGCTCCCCTAGGCTCCACATGCCAGATTGGCGGGGCTCCTGTAATCTAAGACAAGTTTTGGTAAAACAGTTTTGACAGCTAGGTAAGGTTGTATGCTTTAAGATTAAGTAGTCGGATGAGCGTGTTTGGCTTTGACTTGCGCCCCTAGGATGCAAATGCTGGAATAACAGGGTTCCTGGTATCTAAGACAAGTTTTGGTAAATCAGTTTTGGCAGCCAGATGGGGCTGTATGTTTTAAGATTAAATTCTCGGGTGAGCCTGTTTGGTTTTGACTTTCTCCCCTAGGCGGCACATGCCAGATTGGCGGGGCTCCTGGAATCTAAAAAAAGTTTTGGTAAAACAGTTTTAACAGCTACGTAAGTCTGTATGTTTTAAGTATAAATAGTCGGGTGAGTCTGTTTGACTTTGACTTGCTCCCCTAGGATGCAAATGCTGGATTAACAGGGTTCCTGGTATCTGAGACAAGTTTTGGTAGATCAGTTTTGGCGGCCAGATGGGGCTATATGTTTTAAAATTTAATAGTCGGGTGAGACTATTTGGCTTTGTCTTGCTCCCCTAGGCTGCAAATGCTAGATTAACAGGGTTCCTGGTAACTGAGATAAGTTTTGGTAGATCAGTTTTGGCGGCAAGATGGGGCTATATGTTTCAGGATTAAATAGTCGGATGAGCCTGATTGGCTTTGACTTGCTCCACTAGGCTGCACATGCCAGATTGGCGGTGCTCCTGGAATCTAAGACAAGTTTTGGTAAAACAGTTTTGACAGCTAGGTAAGGGTGTATGCTTTAGGAATGAGCGTGTTTGGCTTTGACTTGCGCCCCTAGGATGCAAATGCTGGAATAACAGGGTTCCTGGTATCTAAGACAAGTTTTGGTAAATCATTTTTGGCGGCCAGATGGGGCCATATGTTTTAAGATTTAATAGTCGGGAGAGCCTGTTTGGCTTTGACTTGCGCCCCTAGCATGCAAATGCTGCATTAACAGGGTTCCTGGTATCTGAGACAAGTTTTGGTAAAGCAGCTTTGGCAACTACGTAAGTCTGTATGTTTTAAGATTAAATTGTCGGGTGAGCCTGTTTGGCTTTGACTTGCTCCCTTAGGCTCCACATGCCAGATTGGCTTGTCTCCTGGAATCTTAGACAAGGTTTGGTAAAACAGTTTTGACAGCTGGGCAAGACTGTATGTTTTAAGATTAAATAGTCGGTTGAGCCTGTTTGGCTTTGAGTTGCGCCCCTAGGATGCAAATGCTGGATTAACAGGGTTCCTGGTATCTAAGACATGTTTTGGTAAGTATGTTTTGGCGGCCAGATGGGGCTATATGTTTTAAGATATAATAGTTTGGTGAGCCTGTTTGGCTTTGACTTGCGCCCCTAGGATGCAAATGCTGGATTAACAGGGTTCCTGGTATCTGAGACAAGTTTTGGTAAGGCAATTTTGAGTTCCAGGTGTGGCTGAATGAGTTAAAATTTAATAGTCGTTTGAGGCTATTTGGCTTTGTTTTGCTCCCCTGGGCTGCAAATCCTAGATTAACAGGGTTCCTGGTATCTGAGACAAGTTTTGGTAAATCAGTCTTGGCGGCCAGATGGCGCTATATGTTTTAGGATTAAATAGTCGGATGAGCCTGTTTGGCTTTGACTTGCTCCCCTAGGCTGCAAATGCTAGATTAACAGGGCTCCTGGTTTCTAAGGCAAGTTTTGGTAAAGCAGTTTTGGCATCTACGTAAGTCTGTATGTTTTAAGATTAAATTGTCGGGTGAGCCTGTTTGGCTTTGACTTGCTCCCCTAGGCACCACATGCCAGATTGGCGGGGCTCCTGGAATCTAAGACAAGTTTTGGTAAAACAGTTTTGACAGCTAGGTAAGGCTGTATGCTTTAAGATTAAATAGTCGGGTGTGCGTGTTTGGCTTTGACTTGCGCCCCTAGGATGCAAATGCTGGAATAACAGGGTTCCTGGTATCTAAGACATGATTTGGTAAGTCAGTTTTGGCGGCCAGATGGGGCTATATGTTGTAAGATTTAATAGTTTGGGGAGCCTGTTTGGCTTTGACTTGCGCCCCTAGGATGCAAATGCTGGATTAACAGGGTTCCTGGTATCTGAGACAAGTTTTGGTAAGGCAATTTTGAGTTCCAGGTGTGGCTGAATGAGTTAAAATTTAATAGTCGGGTGAGGCTATTTGGCTTTGTTTTGCTCCCCTAGGCTGCAAATGCTAAATTAAAAGGGTTCCTGGTATCTGAGACAAGTTTTGGTAAATCAGTCTTGGCGGCCAGATGGGGCTATGTGTTTTAAGATTTTGTTTGGCTTTGACTTGCTCCCCTTGGCTGCAAATGCTAGATAAACAGGGCTCCTGGTTTCTAAGGCAAGTTTTGGTAACGCAGTTTTGGCAGCTACGTAAGTCTGTATGTTTTAAGATTAAATTGTCGGGTGAGCCTGTTTGTCTTTCACTTGCTCCCCTAGTCTCCACATGCCAGGTTGGCGGGGCTCCTGTAATCTAAGACGAGTTTTGGTAAAACAGTTTTGACAGCTAGGTAAGGCTGTATGCTTTAAGATTAAATAGTCGGGTGAGCCTGTTTGGCTTTGACTTGCGCCCCTAGGATGCATATGCTGGATAACCAGGGTTCCTGGAATCTGAGACAAGTTTTGGTAAGGCAATTCTGAGTTCCAGGTGAGGCTGAATGTGTTAAGATCTAATAGTCGGGTGAGGCTAATTGGCTTTGTCTTGCGCCCCTAGGCTGCAAATGCTAGATTAACAGGGTTCCTGGTATCTGAGACAAGTTTTGGTAAATCAGTTTTGGCGGCCAGATGGGGCTATATGTTTTAGGATTTAATAGTTGGATGAGCCTGGTTGGCTTTGACTTGCTCCCCTAGGCTGTACATGCAGATTGGCGGGGCTCCTGGAATCTAAGAAAAGTTTTGGTAAAACAGTTTTGACAGCTAGGTAAGGTTGTATGCTTTAAGATTAAGTAATCGGATGAGCGTGTTTGGCTTTGACTTGTGCCCCTAGGATGCAAATGCTGGAATAACAGGGTTCCTGGTATCTAAGACAAGTTTTGGTAAATCAGTTTTGGCGGCCAGATGGGGCTATATGTTTTAAGATTTAATAGTCGGGTGAGCCTGTTTGGCTTTGACTTGCGCCCCTAGGATGCAAATGCTGGATAACCATGGTTCCTGGAATCTGAGACAAGTTTTGGTAAGGCAATTCTGAGTTCCAGGTGAGGCTCAATGTGTTCAGACTTAATAGTCGGGTGAGACTATTTTGCTTTGACTTGCTCCCCTAGGCTGCAAATACTAGATTAACAGGGCTCCTGGTTTCTAAGGCAAGTTTTGGTAAAGCAGTTTTGGCAGCCAGATGGGGCTGTATGTTTTAAGATTAAATTCTTGGGTGAGCCTGTTTGGTTTTGACTTTCTCCCCTAGGCGGCACATGCCAGATTGGCGGGGCTCCTGGAATCTAAAAAAAGTTTTGGTAAAACAGTTTTAACAGCTACGTAAGTCTGTATGTTTTAAGTTTAAATAGTCGGGTGAGTCTGTTTGACTTTGACTTGCTCCCCTAGGATGCAAATGCTGGATTAACAGGGTTCCTGGTATCTGAGACAAGTTTTGGTAAATAAGTTTTGACGGCCAGGTGGGTCTATATGATTTAAAATTTAATAGTCGGGTGAGACTATTTGGCTTTGTCTTGCTCCCCTAGGCTGCAAATGCTAGATTAACAGGGTTCCTGGCAACTGAGATAAGTTTTGGTAAATCAGTTTTGGCGGCAAGATGGGGCTATATGTTTTAGGATTAAATAGTCGGATGAGCCTGTTTGGCTTTGACTTGCTCCACTAGGCTGCACATGCCAGATTGGAGGTGCTCCTGGAATCTAAGACAAGTTTTGATAAAACAGTTTTGACAGCTAGGTAAGGCTGTATGCTTCAAGATTGAGCGTGTTTTTCTTTGACTTGCGCCCCTAGGCTGCAAATGCTATATTAACAGGGTTCCTGGTATCTGAGACAAGTTTTGGTAAATCAGTTTTAGCGGCCAGATGGGGCTATATGTTTTAGGATTAAATAGTCGGATGAGCCTGGTTGGCTTTGACTTGCTCCCCTAGGCTATACATGCCAGATTGGCGGGGCTCCTGGAATCTAAGAAAAGTTTTGGTAAAACAGTTTTGACAGCTAGGTAAGGTTGTATGCTTTAAGATTAAGTAATCGGATGAGCGTGTTTGGCTTTGACTTGCGCCCCTAGGATGCAAATGCTGGAATAACAGGGTTCCTGGTATCTAAGACAAGTTTTGGTAAATCAGTTTTGGCGGCCAGATGAGGCTATATGTTTTAAGATTTAATAGTCGGGTGAGCCTGTTTGGCTTTGACTTGCGCCCCTAGGATGCAAATGCTGGATAACCAGGGTTCCTGGAATCTGAGACAAGTTTTGGTAAGGCAATTCTGAGTTCCAGGTGAGGCTGAATGTGTTCAGACTTAATAGTCGGGTGAGACTATTTTGCTTTGACTTGCTCCCCTAGGCTGCAAATGCTAGATTAACAGGGCTTCTGGTTTCTAAGGCAAGTTTTGGTAAAGCAGTTTTGGCAGCCAGATGGGGCTGTATGTTTTAAGATTAAATTCTTGGGTGAGCCTGTTTGGTTTTGACTTTCTCCGCTAGGCGGCACATGCCAGATTGGCGGGGCTCCTGGAATCTAAAAAAAGCTTTGGTAAAACAGTTTTAACAGCTACGTAAGTCTGTATGTTTTAAGGTTAAATAGTCGGGTGAGTCTGTTTGACTTTGACTTGCTCCCCTAGGATGCAAATGCTGGATTAACAGGGTTCCTGGTATCTGAGACAAGTTTTGGTAAATCAGTTTTGACGGCCAGGTGGGGCTATATGATTTGAAATTTAATAGTCGGGTGAGACTATTTGGCTTTGTCTTGCTCCCCTAGGCTGCAAATGCTAGATTAACAGGGTTCCTGGCAACTGAGATAAGTTTTGGTAAATCAGTTTTGGCGGCAAGATGGGGCTATATGTTTTAGGGTTAAATAGTCGGATAAGCCTGTTTGGCTTTGACTTGCTCCACTAGGCTGCACATGCCAGATTGGTGATGCTCCTGGAATCTAAGACAAGTTTTGGTAAAACAGTTTTGACAGCTAGGTAAGGCTGTATGCTTCAAGATTGAGCGTGTTTGGCTTTGACTTGCGCCCCTAGTATGCAAATGCTGGAATAACAGGGTTCCTGGTATCTATGACAAGTTTTGGTAAATCATTTTTGGCGGCCAGATGGGGCTATATGTTTTAAGATTTAATAGTCGGGAGAGCCTGTTTGGCTTTGACTTGCGTCCCTAGCATGCTCCTGGAATCTAAGACAAGTATTGGTAAAACAGTTTTGACAGCTACGTAAGTCTGTATGTTTTAAGGTTAAATAGTCGGGTGAGTCTGTTTGACTTTGACTTGCTCCCCTAGGATGCAAATGCTGGATTAACAGGGTTCCTGGTATCTGAGACAAGTTTTGGTAAATCAGTTTTGACGGCCAGGTGGGGCTATATGATTTGAAATTTAATAGTCGGGTGAGACTATTTGGCTTTGTCTTGCTCCCCTAGGCTGCAAATGCTAGATTAACAGGGTTCCTGGCAACTGAGATAAGTTTTGGTAAATCAGTTTTGGCGGCAAGATGGGGCTATATGTTTTAGGGTTAAATAGTCGGATGAGCCTGTTTGGCTTTGACTTGCTCCACTAGGCTGCACATGCCAGATTGGCGGTGCTCCTGGAATCTAAGACAAGTTTTGGTAAAACAGTTTTGACAGCTAGGTAAGGCTGTATGCTTTCAGATTAAATAGTCGGGTGAGCGTGTTTGGCTTTGACTTGCGCCCCTAGGATGCAAATGCTGGAGTAACAGGGTTCCTGGTATCTAAGACAAGTTTTGGTAAATCAGTTTTGGCGTCTATGGGGCTATATGTTTTAAGATTTAAGCTTTTTACTATAGTGCTTTTTAAGCTTTTTACAAAATAGTGTCACCCGATTATTAAGTCTTAACACATTCAGCCTCACCTGGAACTCAAAATTGCCTTACCAAAACTTGTTTAAGATACCAGGAACACTGTTAATCTAGCATTTGCATCCTAGGGGCGCAACTCAAAGGCAAACAGCCTCAACCGACTATTTAATCTTAAAACATACAGTCTTGCCCAGCTGTCAAAACTGTCCTGTCTTAGATTCCAGGAGCCAAGCCAATCTGGCATGTGGAGCCTGAGGGAGCAAGTCAAAGCCAAACAGGCTCACCCGACAATTTAATCTTAAAACATACAGTCTTGCCCAGCTGTCAAAACTGTTTTACCAAACCTTGTCTTAGATTCCAGGAGCCAAGCCAATCTGGCATGTGGAGCCTGAGGGAGCAAGTCAAAGCCAAACAGGCTCACCCGACAATTTAATCTTAAAACATACATACTTACGTAGTTGCCAAAGCTGCTTTACCAAAACTTGACTCAGATACCAGGAACCCTGTTAATGCAGCATTTGCATGCTAGGGACGCAAGTCAAAGCCAAACAGGCTCTCCCGACTATTAAATCTTAAAACATATAGCCCCATCTGGCCGCCAAAAATGATTTACCAAAACTTATCTCAGTTGCCAGGAACCCTGTTAATATAGCATTTGCAGCCTAGGGGAGCAAGACAAAGCCAAATAGTCTCACCCGACTATTAAATTTCAAATCATATAGCCCCACCTGGCCGTCAAAACTGATTTACCAAAACTTGTCTCAGATACCAGGAACCCTGTTAATCCAGCATTTGCATCCTAGGGGCGCAAGTCAAAGCCAAACAGGCTCCCCAAACTATTAAATCTTACAACATATAGCCCCATCTGGTCGCCAAAACTGACTTACCAAAACATGTCTTAGATACCAGGAACCCTGTTATTCCAGCATTTGCATACTAGGGGCGCAAGTCAAAGCCAAACACGCTCAATCTTGAAGCATACAGCCTTACCTAGCTGTCAAAACTGTTTTACCAATACTTGTCTTAGATTCCAGGAGCATCACCAATCTGGCATGTGCAGCCTAGTGGAGCAAGTCAAAGCCAAACAGGCTCATCCGACTATTTAACCCTAAAACATATAGCCCCATCCTGCCGCCAAAACTGATTTACCAAAACTTATCTCAGTTGCCAGGAACCCTGTTAATATAGCATTTGCAGCCTAGGGGAGCAAGACAAAGCCAAATAGTCTCACCCGACTATTAAATTTTAAATCATATAGCCCCACCTGGCCGTCAAAACTGATTTACCAAAACTTGTCTCAGATACCAGGAACCCTGTTAATCCAGCATTTGCATCCTAGGGGAGCAAGTCAAAGTCAAACAGACTCACCCGACTATTTAACCTTAAAACATACAGACTTACGTAGCTGTTAAAACTGTTTTACCAAAACTTTTTTTAGATTCCATGAGCCCCGCCAATGTGGCATGTGCCGCCTAGGGGAGAAAGTCAAGACCAAACAGGCTCACCCAAGAATTTAATCTTAAAACATACAGCCCCATCTGGCTGCCAAAACTGCTTTACCAAAACTTGCCTTAGAAACCAGGACCCCTGTTAATCTAGCATTTGCAGCCTAGGGGAGCAAGTCAAAGCAAAATAGTCTCACCCGACTATTAAGTCTGAACACATTCAGCCTCACCTGGAACTCAGAATTTGCGCCCCTAGGATGCAAATGCTGAATTAACAGGGTTCCTGGTATCTGAGACAAGTTTTGGTAAATCAGTTTTGACGGCCAGGTGGGGCTATATGATTTGAAATTTAATAGTCGGGTGAGACTATTTGGCTTTGTCTTGCTCCCCTAGGCTGCAAATGCTATATTAACAGGGTTCCTGGCAACTGAGATAAGTTTTGGTAAATCAGTTTTGGCGGCAGGATGGGGCTATATGTTTTAGGGATAAATAGTCGGATGAGCCTGTTTGGCTTTGACTTGCTCCACTAGGCTGCACATGCCAGATTGGTGGTGCTCCTGGAATCTAAGACAAGTATTGGTAAAACAGTTTTGACAGCTACGTAAGTCCGTATGTTTTAAGGTTAAATAGTCGGGTGAGTCTGTTTGACTTTGACTTGCTCCCCTAGGATGCAAATGCTGGATTAACAGGGTTCCTGGTATCTGATTCAAGTTTTGGTAAATCAGTTTTGACGGCCAGGTGGGGCTATATGATTTGAAATTTAATAGTCGGGTGAGACTATTTGGCTTTGTCTTGCTCCCCTAGGCTGCAAATGCTAGATTAACAGGGTTCCTGGCAACTGAGATAAGTTTTGGTAAATCAGTTTTGGCGGCAAGATGGGGCTATATGTTTTAGGGTTAAATAGTCGGATGAGCCTGTTTGGCTTTGACTTGCTCCACTAGGCTGCACATGCCAGATTGGCGGTGCTCCTGGAATCTAAGAAAAGTTTTGGTAAAACAGTTTTGACAGCTAGGTAAGGCTGTATGCTTTCAGATTAAATAGTCGGGTGAGCGTGTTTGGCTTTGACTTGCGCCCCTAGGATGCAAATGCTGGAGTAACAGGGTTCCTGGTATCTAAGACAAGTTTTGGTAAATCAGTTTTGGCGTCTATGGGGCTATATGTTTTAAGATTTAAGCTTTTTACTATAGTGCTTTTTAAGCTTTTTACAAAATAGTGTCACCCGATTATTAAGTCTTAACACATTCAGCCTCACCTGGAACTCAAAATTGCCTTACCAAAACTTGTTTAAGATACCAGGAACACTGTTAATCTAGCATTTGCATCCTAGGGGCGCAACTCAAAGGCAAACAGCCTCAACCGACTATTTAATCTTAAAACATACAGTCTTGCCCAGCTGTCAAAACTGTTTTACCAAACCTTGTCTTAGATTCCAGGAGCCAAGCCAATCTGGCATGTGGAGCCTGAGGGAGCAAGTCAAAGCCAAACAGGTTCACCCGACAATTTAATCTTAAAACATACAGTCTTGCCCAGCTGTCAAAACTGTTTTACCAAACCTTGTCTTAGATTCCAGGAGCCAAGCCAATCTGGCATGTGGAGCCTGAGGGAGCAAGTCAAAGCCAAACAGGCTCACCCGACAATTTAATCTTAAAACATACATACTTACGTAGTTGCCAAAGCTGCTTTACCAAAACTTGTCTCAGATACCAGGAACCCTGTTAATGCAGCATTTGCATGCTAGGGACGCAAGTCAAAGCCAAACAGGCTCTCCCGACTATTAAATCTTAAAACATATAGCCCCATCTGGCCGCCAAAAATGATTTACCAAAACTTGTCATAGATACCAGGAACCCTGTTATTCCAGCATTTGCATACTAGGGGCGCAAGTCAAAGCCAAACACGCTCAATCTTGAAGCATACAGCCTTACCTAGCTGTCAAAACTGTTTTACCAATACTTGTCTTAGATTCCAGGAGCACCACCAATCTGGCATGTGCAGCCTAGTGGAGCAAGTCAAAGCCAAACAGGCTCATCCGACTATTTAACCCTAAAACATATAGCCCCATCCAGCCGCCAAAACTGATTTACCAAAACTTATCTCAGTTGCCAGGAACCCTGTTAATATAGCATTTGCAGCCTAGGGGAGCAAGACAAAGCCAAATAGTCTCACCCGACTATTAAATTTTAAATCATATAGCCCCACCTGGCCGTCAAAACTGATTTACCAAAACTTGTCTCAGATACCAGGAACCCTGTTAATCCAGCACTTGCATCCTAGGGGAGCAAGTCAAAGTCAAACAGACTCACCCGACTATTTAACCTTAAAACATACAGACTTACGTAGCTGTTAAAACTGTTTTACCAAAACTTTTTTTAGATTCCATGAGCCCCGCCAATGTGGCATGTGCCGCCTAGGGGAGAAAGTCAAGACCAAACAGGCTCACCCAAGAATTTAATCTTAAAACATACAGCCCCATCTGGCTGCCAAAACTGCTTTACCAAAACTTGCCTTAGAAACCAGGAGCCCTGTTAATCTAGCATTTGCAGCCTAGGGGAGCAAGTCAAAGCAAAATAGTCTCACCCGACTATTAAGTCTGAACACATTCAGCCTCACCTGGAACTCAGAATTTGCGCCCCTAGGATGCAAATGCTGAATTAACAGGGTTCCTGGTATCTGAGACAAGTTTTGGTAAATAAGATTTGACGGCCAGGTGGGGCTATATGATTTAAAATTTAATAGTCGGGTGAGACTATTTGGCTTTGTCTTGCTCCCCTAGGCTGCAAATGCTAGATTAACAGGGTTCCTGGCAACTGAGATAAGTTTTGGTAAATCAGTTTTGGCGGCAAGATGGGGCTATATGTTTTAGGATTAAATAGTCGGATGAGCCTGTTTGGCTTTGACTTGCTCCACTAGGCTGCACATGCCAGATTGGAGGTGCTCCTGGAATCTAAGACAAGTTTTGATAAAACAGTTTTGACAGCTAGGTAAGGCTGTATGTTTCAAGATTGAGCGTGTTTGGCTTTGACTTGCGCCCCTAGGCTGCAAATGCTATATTAACAGGGTTCCTGGTATCTGAGACAAGTTTTGGTAAATCAGTTTTAGCGGCCAGATGGGGCTATATGTTTTAGGATTAAATAGTCGGATGAGCCTGGTTGGCTTTGACTTGCTCCCTAGGCTGTACATGCCAGATTGGCGGGGCTCCTGGAATCTAAGAAAAGTTTTGGTAAAACAGTTTTGACAGCTAGGTAAGGTTGTATGCTTTAAGATTAAGTAATCGGATGAGCGTGTTTGGCTTTGACTTGCGCCCCTAGGATGCAAATGCTGGAATAACAGGGTTCCTGGTATCTAAGACAAGTTTTGGTAAATCAGTTTTGGCGGCCAGATGAGGCTATATGTTTTAAGATTTAATAGTCGGGTGAGCCTGTTTGGCTTTGACTTGCGCCCCTAGGATGCAAATGCTGGATAACCAGGGTTCCTGGAATCTGAGACAAGTTTTGGTAAGGCAATTCTGAGTTCCAGGTGAGGCTGAATGTGTTCAGACTTAATAGTCGGGTGAGACTATTTTGCTTTGACTTGCTCCCCTAGGCTGCAAATGCTAGATTAACAGGGCTCCTGGTTTCTAAGGCAAGTTTTGGTAAAGCAGTTTTGGCAGCCAGATGGGGCTGTATGTTTTAAGATTAAATTCTTGGGTGAGCCTGTTTGGTTTTGACTTTCTCCCCTAGGCGGCACATGCCAGATTGGCGGGGCTCCTGGAATCTAAAAAAAGTTTTGGTAAAACAGTTTTAACAGCTATGTAAGTCTGTATGTTTTAAGGTTAAATAGTCGGGTGAGTCTGTTTGACTTTGACTTGCTCCCCTAGGATGCAAATGCTGGATTAACAGGGTTCCTGGTATCTGAGACAAGTTTTGGTAAATCAGTTTTGACGGCCAGGTGGGGCTATATGATTTGAAATTTAATAGTCGGGTGAGACTATTTGGCTTTGTCTTGCTCCCCTAGGCTGCAAATGCTAGATTAACAGGGTTCCTGGCAACTGAGATAAGTTTTGGTAAATCAGTTTTGGCGGCAAGATGGGGCTATATGTTTTAGGGTTAAATAGTCGGATGAGCCTGTTTGGCTTTGACTTGCTCCACTAGGCTGCACATGCCAGATTGGCGGTGCTCCTGGAATCTAAGACAAGTTTTGGTAAAACAGTTTTGACAGCTAGGTAAGGCTGTATGCTTTCAGATTAAATAGTCGGGTGAGCGTGTTTGGCTTTGACTTGCGCCCCTAGGATGCAAATGCTGGAGTAACAGGGTTCCTGGTATCTAAGACAAGTTTTGGTAAATCAGTTTAGGCGTCTATGGGGCTATATGTTTTAAGATTTAAGCTTTTTACTATAGTGCTTTTTAAGCTTTTTACAAAATAGTGTCACCCGATTATTAAGTCTTAACACATTCAGCCTCACCTGGAACTCAAAATTGCCTTACCAACTAGCAACTCAAAGGCAAACAGCCTCAACCGACTATTTAATCTTAAAACATACAGTCTTGCCCAGCTGTCAAAACTGTTTTACCAAACCTTGTCTTAGATTCCAGGAGCCAAGCCAATCTGGCATGTGGAGCCTGAGGGAGCAAGTCAAAGCCAAACAGGCTCACCCGACAATTTAATCTTAAAACATACAGTCTTGCCCAGCTGTCAAAACTGTTTTACCAAACCTTGTCTTAGAAACCAGGAGCCAAGCCAATCTGGCATGTGGAGCCTGAGGGAGCAAGTCAAAGCCAAACAGGCTCACCCGACAATTTAATCTTAAAACATACATACTTACGTAGTTGCCAAAGCTGCTTTACCAAAACTTGTCTCAGATACCAGGAACCCTGTTAATGCAGCATTTGCATGCTAGGGACGCAAGTCAAAGCCAAACAGGCTCTCCCGACTATTAAATCTTAAAACATATAGCCCCATCTGGCCGCCAAAAATGATTTACCAAAACTTGTCATAGATACCAGGAACCCTGTTATTCCAGCATTTGCATACTAGGGGCGCAAGTCAAAGCCAAACACGCTCAATCTTGAAGCATACAGCCTTACCTAGCTGTCAAAACTGTTTTACCAATACTTGTCTTAGATTCCAGGAGCACCACCAATCTGGCATGTGCAGCCTAGTGGAGCAAGTCAAAGCCAAACAGGCTCATCCGACTATTTAACCCTAAAACATATAGCCCCATCTTGCCGCCAAAACTGATTTACCAAAACTTATCTCAGTTGCCAGGAACCCTGTTAATATAGCATTTGCAGCCTAGGGGAGCAAGACAAAGCCAAATAGTCTCACCCGACTATTAAATTTTAAATCATATAGCCCCACCTGGCCGTCAAAACTGATTTACCAAAACTTGTCTCAGATACCAGGAACCCTGTTAATCCAGCATTTGCATCCTAGGGGAGCAAGTCAAAGTCAAACAGACTCACCCGACTATTTAACCTTAAAACATACAGACTTACGTAGCTGTTAAAACTGTTTTACCAAAACTTTTTTTAGATTCCATGAGCCCCGCCAATGTGGCATGTGCCGCCTAGGGGAGAAAGTCAAGACCAAACAGGCTCACCCAAGAATTTAATCTTAAAACATACAGCCCCATCTGGCTGCCAAAACTGCTTTACCAAAACTTGCCTTAGAAACCAGGAGACCTGTTAATCTAGCATTTGCAGCCTAGGGGAGCAAGTCAAAGCAAAATAGTCTCACCCGACTATTAAGTCTGAACACATTCAGCCTCACCTGGAACTCAGAATTTGCGCCCCTAGGGTGCAAATGCTGAATTAACAGGGTTCCTGGTATCTGAGACAAGTTTTGGTAAGGCAATTTTGAGTTCCAGGTGTGGCTGAATGAGTTAAAATTTAATGTCGGGTGAGGCTATTTGGCTTTGTTTTGCGCCCCTAGGCTGCACATGCCAGATTGGCGGGGCTCCTGGAATCTAAGACAAGTTTTGGTAAAACACTTTTGACAGCTAGGTAAGGCTGTATGCTTTCAGATTAAATAGTCGGGTGAGGCTAATTGGCTTTGTCTTGCTCCCCTAGGCTGCAAATGCTAGATTAACAGGGTTCCTGGTATCTGAGACAAGTTTTGGTAAATCAGTTTTGGCGGCCAGATGGGGCTATATGTTTTAGGATTAAATAGTCGGATGAGCCTGGTTGGCTTTGACTTGCTCCCCTAGGCTGTACATGCCAGATTGGCGGGGCTCCTGGAATCTAAGAAAAGTTTTGGTAAAACAGTTTTGACAGCTAGGTAAGGTTGTATGCTTTAAGATTAAGTAATCGGATGAGCGTGTTTGGCTTTGACTTGCGCCCCTAGGATGCAAATGCTGGAATAACAGGGTTCCTGGTATCTAAGACAAGTTTTGGTAAATCAGTTTTGGCGGCCAGATGAGGCTATATGTTTTAAGATTTAATAGTCGGGTGAGCCTGTTTGGCTTTGACTTGCGCCCCTAGGATGCAAATGCTGGATAACCAGGGTTCCTGGAATCTGAGACAAGTTTTGGTAAGGCAATTCTGAGTTCCAGGTGAGGCTGAATGTGTTCAGACTTAATATTCGGGTGAGACTATTTTGCTTTGACTTGCTCCCCTAGGCTGCAAATGCCAGATTAACAGGGCTCCTGGTTTCTAAGGCAAGTTTTGGTAAAGCAGTTTTGGCAGCCAGATGGGCCTGTATGTTTTAAGATTAAATTCTCGGGTGAGCCTGTTTGGTTTTGACTTTCTCCCCTAGGCGGCACATGCCAGATTGGCGGGGCTCCTGGAATCTAAAAAAAGTTTTGGTAAAACAGTTTTAACAGCTACGTAAGTCTGTATGTTTAAAGGTTAAATAGTCGGGTGAGTCTGTTTGACTTTGACTTGCTCCCCTAGGATGCAAATACTGGATTAACAGGGTTCCTGGTATCTAAGACAAGTTTTGGTAAATCAGTTTTGGCGGCCAGATGGGGCTATATGTTTTAAGATTTAATAGTCGGGTGAGCCTGTTTGGCTTTGACTTGCGCCCCTAGAATGCAAATGCTGGATAACCAGGGTTCCTGGAATCTGAGACAAGTTTTGGTAAGGCAATTCTGAGTTCCAGGTGAGGCTGAATGTGTTAAGATTTAATAGTCGGGTGAGGCTAATTGGCTTTGTCTTGCGCCCCTAGGCTGCAAATGCTAGATTAACAGGGTTCCTGGTATCTGAGACAAGTTTTAGTAAATCAGTTTTGGCGGCCAGATGGGGCTATATGTTTTAGGATTAAATAGTCGGATGAGCCTGGTTGGCTTTGACTTGCTCCCCTAGGCTGTACATGCCAGATTGGCGGGGCTCCTGGTTTCTAAGGCAAGTTTTGGTAAAACAGTTTTGACAGCTAGGTAAGGTTGTATGCTTTAAGATTAAGTAATCGGATGAGCGTGTTTGGCTTTGACTTGCGCCCCTAGGATGCAAATGCTGGAATAACAGGGTTCCTGGTATCTAAGACAAGTTTTGGTAAATCAGTTTTGGCGGCCAGATGAGGCTATATGTTTTAAGATTTAATAGTCGGGTGAGCCTGTTTGGCTTTGACTTGCGCCCCTAGGATGCAAATGCTGGATAACAATGGTTCCTGGAATCTAAGACAAGTTTTGGTAAAGCAGCTTTGGCAACTACGTAAGTATGTATGTTTTAAGATTAAATTGTCGGGAGAGCCTGTTTGGCTTTGAGTTGCGCCCCTAGGATGCAAATGCTGGATTAACAGTGTTCCTGGTATCTTAAGCAAGTTTTGGTAAGGCAATTTTGAGTTCCAGGTGAGGCTGAATGTGTTAAGACTTAATAATCGGGTGACACTATTTTGCTTTGACTTGCTCCCCTAGGCTGCAAATGCTAGATTAACAGGGTTCCTGGAATCTGAGACAAGTTTTGGTAAATCAGTTTTGGCGGCCAGATGGGGCTATATGTTTTAGGATTAAATAGTCGGATGAGCCTGGTTGGTTTTGACTTGCGCCCCTAGGATGCAAATGCTGGAGTAACAGGGCTCCTGGTATCTAAGACAAGTTTTGGTAAATCAGTTTTGGCGTCTATGGGGCTATATGTTTTAATATGTAATAGTCGGGTGAGCCTGTTTGGCTTTGACTTGCGCTCCTAGGATGCAAATGCTGGATAAACAGGGTTCTTGGTATCTGAAACAAGTTTTGGTAAGGCAATTTTGAGTTCCAGGTGGGGCTATATGATTTAAAATTTAATAGTGGGGTGAGACTATTTGGCTTTGTCTTGTTCCCCTAGGCTGCAAATGCTAGATTAACAGGGTTCCTGGTAACTGAGATAAGTTTTGGTAAATCAGTTTTGGCGGCAAGATGGGGCTATATGTTTTACGATTAAATAGTCGGATGAGCCTGTTTGGCTTTGACTTGCTCCACTAGGCTGCACATGCCAGATTGGCGGTGCTCCTGGAATTTAAGACAAGTTTTGGTAAAACAGTTTTGACAGCTAGGTAAGGCTGTATGCTTCAAGATTGAGCGTGTTTGGCTTTGACTTGCGCCCCTAGTATGCAAATGCTGGAATAACAGGGTTCCTGGTATCTAAGACAAGTTTTGGTAAATCATTTTTGGCGGCCAGATGGGGCTATATGTTTTAAGATTTAATAGTCGGGTGAGCCTGTTTGGCTTTGACTTGCGCTCGTAGGATGCAAATGCTGGATAAACAGGGTTCTTGGTATCTGAAACAAGTTTTGGTAAGGCAATTTTGAGTTCTAGGTGAGGCTGAATGTGTTAAGATTTAATAGTCGGGTGAGGCTAATTGGCTTTGTCTTGCTCCCCTAGGCTGCACATGCCAGATTGGCGGGGCTCCTGGAATCTAAGACAAGTTTTGGTAAAACACTTTTGACAGCTAGGTAAGGCTGTATGCTTTCAGATTAAATAGTCGGGTGAGGCTAATTGGCTTTGTCTTGCTCCCCTAGGCTGCAAATGCTAGATTAACAGGGTTCCTGGTATCTGAGACAAGTTTTGGTAAATCAGTTTTGGCGGCCAGATGGGGCTATATGTTTTAGGATTAAATAGTCGGATGAGCCTGGTTGGCTTTGACTTGCTCCCCTAGGCTGTACATGCCAGATTGGCGGGGCTCCTGGAATCTAAGAAAAGTTTTGGTAAAACAGTTTTGACAGCTAGGTAAGGTTGTATGCTTTAAGATTAAGTAATCGGATGAGCGTGTTTGGCTTTGACTTGCGCCCCTAGGATGCAAATGCTGGAATAACAGGGTTCCTGGTATCTAAGACAAGTTTTGGTAAATCAGTTTTGGCGGCCAGATGAGGCTATATGTTTTAAGATTTAATAGTCGGGTGAGCCTGTTTGGCTTTGACTTGCGCCCCTAGGATGCAAATGCTGGATAACCAGGGTTCCTGGAATCTGAGACAAGTTTTGGTAAGGCAATTCTGAGTTCCAGGTGAGGCTGAATGTGTTCAGACTTAATATTCGGGTGAGACTATTTTGCTTTGACTTGCTCCCCTAGGCTGCAAATGCCAGATTAACAGGGCTCCTGGTTTCTAAGGCAAGTTTTGGTAAAGCAGTTTTGGCAGCCAGATGGGCCTGTATGTTTTAAGATTAAATTCTCGGGTGAGCCTGTTTGGTTTTGACTTTCTCCCCTAGGCGGCACATGCCAGATTGGCGGGGCTCCTGGAATCTAAAAAAAGTTTTGGTAAAACAGTTTTAACAGCTACGTAAGTCTGTATGTTTAAAGGTTAAATAGTCGGGTGAGTCTGTTTGACTTTGACTTGCTCCCCTAGGATGCAAATACTGGATTAACAGGGTTCCTGGTATCTAAGACAAGTTTTGGTAAATCAGTTTTGGCGGCCAGATGGGGCTATATGTTTTAAGATTTAATAGTCGGGTGAGCCTGTTTGGCTTTGACTTGCGCCCCTAGAATGCAAATGCTGGATAACCAGGGTTCCTGGAATCTGAGACAAGTTTTGGTAAGGCAATTCTGAGTTCCAGGTGAGGCTGAATGTGTTAAGATTTAATAGTCGGGTGAGGCTAATTGGCTTTGTCTTGCGCCCCTAGGCTGCAAATGCTAGATTAACAGGGTTCCTGGTATCTGAGACAAGTTTTAGTAAATCAGTTTTGGCGGCCAGATGGGGCTATATGTTTTAGGATTAAATAGTCGGATGAGCCTGGTTGGCTTTGACTTGCTCCCCTAGGCTGTACATGCCAGATTGGCGGGGCTCCTGGTTTCTAAGGCAAGTTTTGGTAAAACAGTTTTGACAGCTAGGTAAGGTTGTATGCTTTAAGATTAAGTAATCGGATGAGCGTGTTTGGCTTTGACTTGCGCCCCTAGGATGCAAATGCTGGAATAACAGGGTTCCTGGTATCTAAGACAAGTTTTGGTAAATCAGTTTTGGCGGCCAGATGAGGCTATATGTTTTAAGATTTAATAGTCGGGTGAGCCTGTTTGGCTTTGACTTGCGCCCCTAGGATGCAAATGCTGGATAACAATGGTTCCTGGAATCTAAGACAAGTTTTGGTAAAGCAGCTTTGGCAACTACGTAAGTATGTATGTTTTAAGATTAAATTGTCGGGAGAGCCTGTTTGGCTTTGAGTTGCGCCCCTAGGATGCAAATGCTGGATTAACAGTGTTCCTGGTATCTTAAACAAGTTTTGGTAAGGCAATTTTGAGTTCCAGGTGAGGCTGAATGTGTTAAGACTTAATAATCGGGTGACACTATTTTGCTTTGACTTGCTCCCCTAGGCTGCAAATGCTAGATTAACAGGGTTCCTGGAATCTGAGACAAGTTTTGGTAAATCAGTTTTGGCGGCCAGATGGGGCTATATGTTTTAGGATTAAATAGTCGGATGAGCCTGGTTGGTTTTGACTTGCGCCCCTAGGATGCAAATGCTGGAGTAACAGGGTTCCTGGTATCTAAGACAAGTTTTGGTAAATCAGTTTTGGCGTCTATGGGGCTATATGTTTTAATATGTAATAGTCGGGTGAGCCTGTTTGGCTTTGACTTGCGCTCCTAGGATGCAAATGCTGGATAAACAGGGTTCTTGGTATCTGAAACAAGTTTTGGTAAGGCAATTTTGAGTTCCAGGTGGGGCTATATGATTTAAAATTTAATAGTGGGGTGAGACTATTTGGCTTTGTCTTGTTCCCCTAGGCTGCAAATGCTAGATTAACAGGGTTCCTGGTAACTGAGATAAGTTTTGGTAAATCAGTTTTGGCGGCAAGATGGGGCTATATGTTTTACGATTAAATAGTCGGATGAGCCTGTTTGGCTTTGACTTGCTCCACTAGGCTGCACATGCCAGATTGGCGGTGCTCCTGGAATTTAAGACAAGTTTTGGTAAAACAGTTTTGACAGCTAGGTAAGGCTGTATGCTTCAAGATTGAGCGTGTTTGGCTTTGACTTGCGCCCCTAGTATGCAAATGCTGGAATAACAGGGTTCCTGGTATCTAAGACAAGTTTTGGTAAATCATTTTTGGCGGCCAGATGGGGCTATATGTTTTAAGATTTAATAGTCGGGTGAGCCTGTTTGGCTTTGACTTGCGCTCGTAGGATGCAAATGCTGGATAAACAGGGTTCTTGGTATCTGAAACAAGTTTTGGTAAGGCAATTTTGAGTTCTAGGTGAGGCTGAATGTGTTAAGATTTAATAGTCGGGTGAGGCTAATTGGCTTTGTCTTGCTCCCCTAGGCTGCAAATGCTAGATTAACAGGGCTCCTGATTTCTAAGGCAAGTTTTGGTAAAGCAGTTTTGGCAGCTACGTAAGTCTGTATGTTTTAAGATTAAATTGTCGGGTGAGCCTGTTTTGCTTTGACTTGCTCCCCTTGGCTCCACATGCCAGATTGGCGGGGCTCCTGGAATCTAATACAAGTTTTGGTAAAACAGTTTTGACAGCTAGGTAAGGCTGTATGCTTTAAGATTAAATAGTCGGGTGAGCGTGTTTGGCTTTGACTTGCGCCCCTAGGATGCAAATGCTGGAATAACAGGGTTCCTGGTATCTAAGACATGTTTTGGTACGTCAGTTTTTGCGGCCAGATGGGGCTATATGTTTTAAGATTTAATAGTTTGGTGAGCCTGTTTGGCTTTGACTTGCGCCCCTAGGATGCAAATGCTGAATTAACAGGGTTCCTGGTATCTGAGACAAGTTTTGGTAAGGCAATTTTGAGTTCCAGGTTTGGCTGAATGAGTTAAAATTTAATAGTCGGGTGAGGCTATTTGGCTTTGTTTTGCGCCGCTAGGCTGCACATGCCAGATTGGCGGGGCTCCTGGAATCTAAGACAAGTTTTGGTAAAACACGTTTGACAGCTAGGTAGGGCTGTATGCTTTCAGAATAAATAGTCGGGTGAGCGTGTTTGGCTTTGACTTGCGCCCCTAGGATGCAAATGCTGGATTAACAGTGTTCCTGGTATCTAAGACAAGTTTTGGTAAGGCAATTTTGAGTTCCAGGTGTGGCTGAAAGAGTTCAAATTTAATAGTCGTTTGAGGCTATTTGGCTTTGTTTTGCTCCCCTGGGCTGCAAATGCTAGATTAACAGGGTTCCTGGTATCTGAGACAAGTTTTGGTAAATCAGTCTTGGCGTCTATGGGGCTATATGTTTTAGGATTAAATAGTCGGATGAGCCTGTTTGGCTTTGACTTGCTCCCCTAGGCTGCACATGCCAGATTGGCGGGGCTCCTGGAATCTAAGACAAGTTTTGGTAAAACAGTTTTGACAGCTAGGTAAGGCTGTATGCTTTAAGATTAAATAGTCGGGTGAGCGTGTTTGGCTTTGACTTGCGCCCCTAGGATGCAAATGCTGGAATAACAGGGCTCCTGATTTCTAAGGCAAGTTTTGGTAAAGCAGTTTTGGCAGCTACGTAAGTCTGTATGTTTTAAGATTAAATTGTCGGGTGAGCCTGTTTTGCTTTGACTTGCTCCCCTTGGCTCCACATGCCAGATTGGCGGGGCTCCTGGAATCTAATACAAGTTTTGGTAAAACAGTTTTGACAGCTGGGTAAGGCTGTATGCTTTAAGATTAAATAGTCGGGTGAGCGTGTTTGGCTTTGACTTGCGCCCCTAGGATGCAAATGCTGGAATAACAGGGTTCCTGTTATCTAAGACAAGTTTTGGTAAATCAGTTTTGGCGTCTATGGGGCTATATGTTTTAGGATTAAATAGTCGGATGAGCCTGTTTGGCTTTGACTTGCTCCCCTAGGCTGCACATGCCAGATTGGCGGGGCTCCTGGAATCTAAGACAAGTTTTGGTAAAACACTTTTGACAGCTAGGTAAGGCTGTATGCTTTCAGATTAAATAGTCGGGTGAGCGTGTTTGGCTTTGACTTGCGCCCCTAGGATGCAAATGCTGGAATAACAGGGTTCCTGTTATCTAAGACAAGTTTTGGTAAGTCAGTTTTGGCGTCTATGGGGCTATATGTTTTAGGATTAAATAGTCGGATGAGCCTGTTTGGCTTTGACTTGCTCCCCTAGGCTGCACATGCCAGATTGGCGGGGCTCCTGGAATGTAAGACAAGTTTTGGTAGAACAGTTTTGAGTGCTAGGTAAGGCTGTATGTTTTAAGATTAAATAGTCGGTTGAGCCTGTTTGGCTTTGACTTGCTCCCCTAGGCTGCACATGCCAGATTGGCGGGGCTCCTGGAATCTAAGACAAGTTTTGGTAAAACAGTTTTGACAGCTAGGTAAGGCTGTATGCTTTCAGATTAAATAGTCGGTTGAGCCTGTTTGGCTTTGAGTTGCGCCCCTATCATGCAAATGCTGGATTAACAGTGTTCCTGGTATCTAAGACAAGTTTTGGTAAATCAGTTTTGGCATCTATGGGGCTATATGTTTTAGGATTAAATAGTCGGATGAGCCTGTTTGGCTTTGACTTGCTCCCCTAGGCTGCACATGCCAGATTGGCGGGGCTCCTGGAATCTAAGACAAGTTTTGGTAAAACACTTTTGACAGCTAGGTAAGGCTGTATGCTTTAAGATTAAATAGTCGGGTGAGCGTGTTTGGCTTTGACTTGCGCCCCTAGGATGCGAATGCTGGAATAACCGGGTTCCTGGTATCTAAGACAAATTTTCGTAAATCAGTGTTGGCGGCCAGATGGGGCTATATATTTTAGGATTAAATAGTCGGATGAGCCTGTTTGGCTTTGACTTGCTCCCCTAGGCTGCACATGCCAGATTGGCGGGGCTCCTGGAATCTAAGGCAAGTTTTGGTAAAACACTTTTGACAGCTAGGTAAGGCTGTATGCTTTCAGATTAAATAGTCGGTTGAGCCTGTTTGGCTTTGAGTTGCGCCCCTAGGATGCAAATGCTGGATTAACAGTGTTCCTGGTATCTAAGACAAGTTTTGGTAAGGCAATTTTGAGTTCCAGGTGTGGCTGAAAGAGTTCAAATTTAATAGTCGTTTGAGGCTATTTGGCTTTGTTTTGCTCCCCTGGGCTGCAAATGCTAGATTAACAGGGTTCCTGGTATCTGAGACAAGTTTTGGTAAATCAGTCTTGGCGGCCAGATGGCGCTATATGTTTTAGGATTAAATAGTCGGATGAGCCTGTTTGGCTTTGACTTGCTCCCCTAGGCTGCACATGCCAGATTGGCGGGGCTCCTGGAATCTAAGACAAGTTTTGGTAAAACACTTTTGACAGCTAGGTAAGGCTGTATGCTTTCAGATTAAATAGTCGGTTGAGCCTGTTTGGCTTTGAGTTGCGCCCCTAGGATGCAAATGCTGGATTAACAGTGTTCCTGGTATCTAAGACAAGTTTTGGTAAATCAGTTTTGGCGTCTATGGGGCTATAAGTTTTAGGATTAAATAGTCGGATGAGTCTGTTTGGCTTTGACTTGCTCCCCTAGGCTGCACATGCCAGATTGGCGGGGCTCCTGGAATCTAAGACAAGTTTTGGTAAAACACTTTTGACAGCTAGGTAAGGCTGTATGCTTTAAGATTAAATAGTCGGATGAGCCTGTTTGGCATTGACTTGCTCCCCTAGGCTCCACAGGCCAGATTGGCGGGGCTCCTGGAATCTAAAAAAAGTTTTGGTAAAGCAATTTTGACAGATACGTAAGTCTGTATGCTTTAAGATTAAATAGTCGGGTGAGCGTGTTTGGCTTTGAGTTGCGCCCCTAGGATGCAAATGCTGGAATAACAGGGTTCCTGGTATCTAAGACAAGCTTTGGTAAATCAGTTTTGGCAGCCAGATGGGGCTGTATGTTTTAAGATTAAATTCTCGGGTGAGCCTGTTTGGTTTTGACTTTCTCCCCTAGGCGGCACATGCCAGATTGGCGGGGCTCCTGGAATCTAAGACAAGTTTGGGTAAAACAGTTTTGACAGCTAGGTAAGGCTGTATGCTTTAAGATTAAATAGTCGGGTGAGCGTGTTTGGCTTTGACTTGCTCCCCTAGGCTAGGCAAATGCTAGATTAACAGGGTTCCTGGTATCTGAGACAAGTTTTGGTAAGGCAATTTTGAGTTCCAGGTGAGGCTGAATGTATTCAGACTTAATAGTCGTTTGAGACTATTTGGCTTTGACTTTCTCCCCTAGGCGGCACATGCCAGATTGGCGGGGCTCCTGGAATCTAAGACAAGTTTTGGTAAAACAGTTTTGACAGCTAGGTAAGGCTGTATGCTTTAAGATTAAATAGTCGGGTGAGCGTGTTTGGCTTTGACTTGCGCCCCTAGGATGCAAATGCTGGAATAACAGGGTTCCTAGTATCTAAGACAAGTTTTGGTAAATCAGTTTTGGCGTCTATGGGGCTATAAGTTTTAGGATTAAATAGTCGGATGAGCCTGTTTGGCTTTGACTTGCTCCCCTAGGCTGCACATGCCAGATTGGCGGGGCTCCTGGAATGTAAGACAAGTTTTGGTAGAACAGTTTTGAGTGCTAGGTAAGGCTGTATGCTTTAAGATTAAATAGTCGGGTGAGCGTGTTTGGCTTTGACTTGCGCCCCTAGGATGCAAATGCTGGAATAACAGGGTTCCCGGTATCTGAGACAAGTTTTGGTAAATCAGTTTTGGCATCTATGGGGCTATATGTTTTAGGATTAAATAGTCGGATGAGCCTGTTTGGCTTTGACTTGCTCCCCTAGGCTGCACATGCCAGATTGGCGGGGCTCCTGGAATGTAAGACAAGTTTTGGTAAAACAGTTTTGACAGCTAGGTAAGGCTGTATGCTTTAAGATTTAATAGTCGGATGAGCCTGTTTGGCTTTGACTTGCTCCCCTAGGATGCAAATGCTGGATTAACAGGGTTCCTGGTATCTGAAACAAGTTTTGGTAAGGCAATTTTGGGTTCCAGGTGATGCTGAATGTTTTCAGATTTAATAGTCGGATGAGTCTGTTTGGCTTTGACTTGCTCCCCTAGGCTGCACATGCCAGATTGGCGGGGCTCCTGGAATCTAAGACAAGAATTGGTAAAACAGCTTTGACAGCTATGTAAGTCTGTATTTTTTAAGGTTAAATAGTCGGGTGAGTCTGTTTGACTTTGACTTGCTCCCCTAGGATGCAAATGCTGTATTAACAGGGTTCCTGGTATCTGAGACATGTTTTGGTAAATCAGTTTTGGCGGCCAGGTGGGGCAATATGATTTAAAATTGAATAGTCGGGTGAGACTATTTAGCTTTGTCTTGCTCCCCTAGGCTACAAATGCTAGATTAGCAGGGTTCCTGGTAACTGAGATAGGTTTAGGTAAATCAGTTTTGGCAGCTACGTAAGTCTGTATGTTTTAACAAACAAGTTTTGGTAAGGCAATTTTGAGTTCAAGGTGAGGCTGAATGTGTTAAGACTTAATAGTCGGGTGAGACTATTTTGCTTTGACTTGCTCCCCTAGGCTGCAAATGCTAGATTAACAGGGCTCCTGATTTCTAAGGCAAGTTTTGGTAAAGCAGTTTTGGCGGCCAGATGGAGCTAAATGTTTTAGGATTAAATGGTCGGATGAGCCTGTTTGGCATTGACTTGCTCCCCTAGGCTCCACAGGCCAGATTGGCGGGGCTCCTGGAATCTAAGAAAAGTTTTGGTAAAGCAATTTTGACAGATACGTAAGTCTGTATGTTTTAAGGTTAAATAGTCGGGTGAGTCTGTTTGACTTTGACTTGCTCCCCTAGGATGCAAATGCTGGATTAACAGGGTTCCTGGTATCTGAGACAAGTTTTGGTAAGGCAATTTTGAGTTCCAGGTGAGGCTGAATGTATTCAGACTTAATAGTCGTTTGAGACTATTTGGCTTTGACTTTCTCCCCTAGGCGGCACATGCCAGATTGGCGGGGCTCCTGGAATCTAAGACAAGTTTTGGTAAAACAGTTTTGACAGCTAGGTAAGGCTGTATGCTTTAAGATTAAATAGTCGGGTGAGCGTGTTTGGGTTTGACTTGCGCCCCTAGGATGCAAATGCTGGAATAACAGGGTTCCTGGTATCTAAGACAAGTTTTGGTAAATCAGTTTTGGTAGCTACGTAAGTCTGTATGTTTTAAGATTAAACTGTCGGGAGAGCCTGTTTGGCTTTGACTAGCTCCCCTAGGCTCCACATGCCAGATTGGCTTGGCTCCTGGAATCTAAGACAAGGTTTGGTAAAACAGTTTTGACAGCTGGGCAAGACTGTATGTTTTAAGATTTAATAGTTTGGTGAACCTGTTTGGCTTTGACTGGCGCCCCTAGGACGCAAATGCTGGATTAACAGGGTTCCTGGTATCTGAGACAAGTTTTGGTAAGTCAGGTTTGGCGGCCAGATGGGGCTATATGTTTAAGGATTAAATAGTCGGATGAGCCTGTTTGGCTTTTACTTGCTCCCCTAGGATGCAATTGCTGAATTAACAGGGTTCCTGGAATCTGAGACAAGTTTTGGTAAAGCAGCTTTGGCAACTACGTAAGTCTGTATGTTTTAAGATTAAATTGTCGGTTGAGCCTGTTTGGCTTTGACTTGCTTCCTTAGGCTCCACATGCCAGGTTGGCTTGGCTCCTGGAATCTAAGACAAGGTTTGGTAAAACAGTTTTGACAGCTACGTAAGAGTGTATTTTTTAAGGTTAAATAGTCGGGTGAGTCTGTTTGACTTTGACTTGCTCCCCTAGGATGCAAACGCTGGATTAACAGGGTTCCTGGTATCTGAGACATGTTTTGGTAAATCAGTTTTGGCAGCTACGTAAGTCTGTATGTTTTAGGATTAAATAATCGGATGAGCCTGTTTGGCTTTGACTTGGTCCCCTAGGCTGCACATGCCAGATTGGCGGGGCTCCTGGAATCTAAGACAAGTTTTGGTAAAACAGTTTTGACAGCTACGTAAGTCTGTATTTTTTAAGGTTAAATAGTCGGGTGAGTCTGTTTGACTTTGACTTGCTCCCCTAGGATGCAAATGCTGGATTAACAGGGTTCCTGGTATCTGAGACATGTTTTGGTAAATCAGTTTTGGCAGCTACGTAAGTCTGTATGTTTTAGAATTAAATAATCGGATGAGCCTGTTTGGCTTTGACTAGCTCCCCTAGGCTCCACATGCCAGATTGGCTTGGCTCCTGGAATCTAAGGCAAGGTTTGGTAAAACAGTTTTGACAGCTGGGCAAGACTGTATGTTTTAAGATTAAATAGTCGGTTGAGCCTGTTTAGCTTTGAGTTGCGCCCCTAGGATGCAAATGCTGGATTAACAGGATTCCTGGTATCTGAAACAAGTTTTGGTAAGGCGATTTTGAGTTCCAGGTGAGGCTGAATGTGTTAAGACTTAATAGTCGGGTGAGACTATTTTGCTTTGACTTGCTCCCCTAGGCTGCAAATGCTAGATTAACAGGGCTCCTGGTTTCTAAGGCAAGTTTTGGTAAATCAGTTTTGGCAGCTACGTAAGTCTGTATGTTTTAGGATTAAATAATCGGATGAGCCTGTTTGGCTTTGACTTGCTCCCCTAGGCTGCACATGCCAGATTGGCGGGGCTCCTGGAATCTAAGACAAGTTTTGGTAAAACAGTTTTGACAGCTACGTAAGTCTGTATTTTTAAGGTTAAATAGTCGGGTGAGTTTGTTTGACTTTGACTTGCTCCCCTAGGATGCAAATGCTGGATTAACAGGGTTCCTGGTATCTGAGACATGTTTTGGTAAATCAGTTTTGGCGGCCAGATGGGGCAACATGATTTAAAATTGAATAGTCGGGTGAGACTAATTGGCTTTGTCTTGCTCCAAATGCTACAAATGCTAGATTAACAGGGTTCCTGGTAACTGAGATAGGTTTAGGTAAATCAGTTTTGGCAGCTGCGTAAGTCTGTATGTTTTAACAAACAAGTTTTGGTAAGGCAATTTTGAGATCAAGGTGAGGCTGAATGTGTTAAGACTTAATAGTCGGGTGAGTCTGTTTGACTTTGACTTGCTCCCCTAGGATGCAAATGCTGGATTAACAGGGCTCCTGGTATCTGAGACAAGTTTTGTTAAGGCAATTTTGAGTTCCAGGTGAGGCTGAATGTATTCAGACTTAATAGTCGTTTGAGACTATTTGGCTTTGACTTTCTCCCCTAGGCGGCACATGCCAGATTGGCGGGGCACCTGGAATCTAAAAAAAGTTTTGGTAAAACAGTTTTGACAGCTACGTAAGTCTGTATGTTTTAAGATTAAACTGTCGGGAGAGCCTGTTTGGCTTTGACTTGCTCCCCTAGGCTCCACATGCCAGATTGGCTTGGCTCCTGGAATCTAAGACAAGGTTTGGTAAAACAGTTTTGACAGCTGGGCAAGACTGTATGTTTTAAGATTAAATAGTCGGTTGAGCCTGTTTGGCTTTGAGTTGCGCCCCTAGGATGCAAATGCTGGATAAACAGGGTTCCTGGTATTGGTAAGGCAATTTTGAGTTCCAGGTGAGGCTGAATGTATTAAGACTTAATAGTCGGGTGAGACTATTTTGCTTTGACTTGCTCCCCTAGGCTGCAAATGCTAGAATAACAAGGCTCCTGTTTTTAAGGCAAGTTTTGGTAAAGCAGTTTTGGCAGCTACGTAAGTCGGTATGTTTTAAGATTAAATAGTCGGGTGAGCCTGTTTGGCTTTGATTTGCTCCCCTAGGCTCCACATGCCAGATCCGCGGGACTCCTGGAATCTAAGACATATTTTGGTAAAACAGTTTTGACAGCTAGGTTAGGCTGTATGCTTTAAGAGTAAATAGTCGGGTGAGCCTGCTTGGCTTTGGCTTGCGCCCCTAGGATGCAAATGTTGGATTAACAGGGTTCCTGGTAGCTAAGACAAGTTTTCGTTAATCAGTTTTGGCGGCCAGATGGGGCTATATGTTTGAGGATTTAATAGTTTGGTGAGCCTGTTTGGCTTTGACTTGCGCCCCTAGGATGCAAATGCTGGAATAACATGGTTCCTGGTATCTAAGACAAGTTTTAGTAAGTCAGTTTTGGCGTCTATGGGGCTATATGTTTTAGGATTAAATAGTCGGATGAGCCTGTTTGGCTTTGACTTGCTCCCCTAGGCTGCACATGCCAGATTGGCGGGGCTCCTGGAATGTAAGACAAGTTTTGGTAAAACAGTTTTGACAGCTAGGTAAGGCTGTATGCTTTAAGATTAAAAAGTCGGGTGAGCGTGTTTGCCTTTGACTTGCGCCACTAGGTTGCAAATGCTGGAATAACAGGGTTCCTGGTATCTAAGACAAGTTTTCGTAAATCAGTGTTGGCGGCCAGATGGGGCTATATGTTTTAAGATTTAATAGTCGGATGAGCCTGTTTGGCTTTGACTTGCTCCCCTAGGATGCAAATGCTGGATTAACAGGGTTCCTGGTATCTGAAACAAGTTTTGGTAAGGCAATTTTGGGTTCCAGGTGATGCTGAATGTTTTCAGATTTAATAATCGGATGAGCCTGTTTGGCTTTGACTTGCTCCCCTAGGCTGCACATGCTAGATTGGCGGGGCTCCTGGAATCTAAGTCAAGTTTTGGTAAAACAGTTTTGACAGCTACGTAAGTCTGTATTTTTTAAGGTTAAATAGTCGGGTGAGTCTTATTGACTTTGACCTGCTCCCCTAGGATGCAAATGCTGGATTAACAGGGTTCCTGGTATCTGAGACATGTTTTGGTAAATCAGTTTTGGCGGCCACGTGGGGCAACATGATTTAAAATTGACTAGTCGGGTGAGACTAATTGGCTTTGTCTTGCTCCCCTAGGCTACAAATGCTAGATTAACAGGGTTCCTGGTAACTGAGATAGGTTTAGGTAAATCAGTTTTGGCAGCTGCGTAAGTCTGTATGTTATAACAAACAAGTTTTGGTAAGGCAATTTTGAGATCAAGGTGAGGCTGAATGTGTTAAGACTTAATAGTCGGGTGAGACTATTTTGCTTTGACTTGCTCCCCTAGGCTGCAAATGCTAGATTAACAGGGCTCCTGGTTTCTAAGGCAAGTTTTGGTAAATCAGTTTTGACGGCCAGATGGGGCTAAATGTTTTAGGATTAAATGGTCGGATGAGCCTGTTTGGCATTGACTTGCTCCCCTAGGCTCCACAGGCCAGATTGGCGGGGCTCCTGGAATTTAAAAAAAGTTTTGGTGAAGCAATTTTGACAGCTACGTAAGTCTGTATGTTTTAAGGTTAAATAGTCGGGTGAGTCTGTTTGACTTTGACTTGCTCCCCTAGGATGCAAATGCTGGATTAACAGGGTTCCTGGTATCTGAGACAAGTTTTGTTAAGGCAATTTTGAGTTCCAGGTGAGGCTGAATGTATTCAGACTTAATAGTCGTTTGAGACTATTTGGCTTTGACTTTCTCCCCTAGGCGGCACATGCCAGATTGGCGGGGAACCTGGAATCTAAAAAAAGTTTTGGTAAAACAGTTTTGACAGCTACGTTAGTCTGTATGTTTTAAGATTAAACTGTCGGGAGAGCCTGTTTGGCTTTGACTTGCTCCCCTAGGCTCCACATGCCAGATTGGCTTGGCTCCTGGAATCTAAGACAAGGTTTGGTAAAACAGTTTTGACAGCTGGGCAAGACTGTATGTTTTAAGATTAAATAGTCGGTTGAGCCTGTTTGGCTTTGAGTTGCGCCCCTAGGATGCAAATGCTGGATAAACAGGGTTCCTGGTATTGGTAAGGCAATTGTGAGTTCCAGGTGAGGCTGAATGTGTTAAGACTTAATAGTCGGGTGAGACTATTTTGCTTTGACTTGCTCCACTTGGCTGCAAATGCTAGAATAACAAGGCTCCTGGTTTTTAAGGCAAGTTTTGGTAAAGCAGTTTTGGCAGCCAGATGGGGCTGTATGTTTTAAGATTAAATTGTCGGGAGAGCCTGTTTGGCTTTGACTTGCTCCCCTAGGCTCCACATGCCAGATCCGCGGGACTCCTGGAGTCTAAGACATGTTTTGGTAAAACAGTTTTGACAGCTAGGTAAGGCTGTATGCTTTAAGAGTAAATTGTCGGGTGAGCCTGTTTGGCTTTGGCTTGCGCCCCTAGGATGCAAATGCTGCATTAACAGTGTTCCTGGTATCTGAGACAAGTTTTGGTAAAACAGTTTTGACAGCTAGGTAAGGCTGTATGCTTTAGGATAAAATAGTCGGGTGAGCGTGTTTGGCTTTGACTTGCGCCCCTAGGATGCAAATGCTGGAATAACAGGGTTCCTGGTATCTAAGACATGTTTTGGTAAGTCCGTTTTGGCGGCCAGATGGGGCTATATGTTTTAAGATTTAATAGTTTGGTGAACCTGCTTAGCTTTGACTGGCGCCCCTAGGATGCAAATGCTGGATTAACAGGGTTCCTGGTATCTGAGACATGTTCTGGTTAGTCGGTTTTGGCGGCCAGATGGGGCTATATGTTTTAGGATTAAATAGTCGGATGAGCCTGTTTGGCTTTGACTTGCTCCCCTAGGCTGCACATGCCAGATTGGCGGGGCTCCTGTAATCTAAGACAAGTTTTGGTAAAACAGTTTTGACAGCTAGGTAAGGCTGTATGTTTTAAGATTAAATAGTCGGTTGAGCGTGTTTGGTTTGACTTGCGCCCCTAGGATGCAAATGCTGGAATAACAGGGTTCCTGGTATCTGAGACAAGTTTTCGTTAATCAGTTTTGGCGGCCAGATGGGGCTATTTGTTTTAAGATTTAATAGTCGGGTGAGTCTGTTTGACTTTGACTTGCTCCCCTAGGATGCAAATGCTGGATTAACAGGGTTCCTGGTATCTGAGACAAGTTTTGGTAAGGCAATTTTGAGTTCCAGGTGCGACTGAATGTATTCAGACTTAATTGTCGTTTGAGACTATTTGGCTTTGACTTTCTCCCCTAGGCGGCACATGCCAGATTGGCGGGGCTCCTGGATTCTAAAAAAAGTTTTGGTAAAACAGTTTTGACAGCTACGTAAGTCTGTATGTTTTAAGATTAAACTGTCGGGGGAGCCTGTTTGGCTTTGACTTGCTCCCCTAGGCTCCACATGCCAGATTGGCTTGGCTCCTGGAATCTTAGACAAGTTTTGGTAAAACAGTTTTGACAGCTAGGTAAGGCTGTATGCTTTAAGATTAAATAGTCGGGTGAGCGTGTTTGGCTTTGACTTGCGCCCCTAGGATGCAAATGCTGGAATAACAGGGTTCCTGGTATCTAAGACATGTTTGGGTAAGTCGGTTTTGGCGGCCAGATGGGGCTATATGTTTTAAGATTTAATAGTTGGGTGAGCCTGTTTGGCTTTGACTTGCGCCCCTAGGATGCAAATGCTGCATTAACAGTGTTCCTGGTATCTGAGACAAGTTTTGGTAAAACAGTTTTGACAGCTAGGTAAGGCTGTATGCTTTAAGATAAAATAGTCGGGTGAGCGTGTTTGGCTTTGACTTGCGCCCCTAGGATGCAAAGGCTTGAATAACAGGTATCCTGGTATCTAAGACATGTTCTGGTAAGTCGGTTTTGGCGGCCAGATGGGGCTATATGTTTTAAGATTTAATAGTTTGGTGAGCCTGTTTGGCTTTGACTTGCGCCCCTAGGATGCAAATGCTGGATTAACAGGGTTCCTGGTATCTAAGACATGTTTTGGTAAGTCGGTTTTGGCGGCCAGATGGGGCTATATGTTTTAGGATTAAATAGTTGGGTGAGCCTGTTTGGCTTTGACTTGCGCCCCTAGAATGCAAATGCTGCATTAACAGTGCTCCTGGTATCTGAGACAAGTTTTGGTAAAACAGTTTTGACAGCTAGGTAAGGCTGTATGCTTTAAGATAAAATAGTCGGGTGAGTCTGTTTGGCTTTGACTTGCTCCCCTAGGATGCAAATGCTGGATTAACAGGGTTCCTGGTATCTGAGACAAGTTTTGGTAAGGCAATTTTGAGTTCCAGGTGAGACTGAATGTATTCAGACTTAATAGTCGTTTGAGACTATTTGGCTTTGACTTTCTCCCCTAGGCGGCACATGCCAGATTGGCGGGGTTCCTGGAATATAAAAAAAGTTTTGGTAAAACAGTTTTGACAGCTACGTAAGTCTGTATGTTTTAAGATTAAACTGTCGGGGGAGCCTGTTTGGCTTTGACTTGCTCCCCTAGGCTCCACATGCCAGATTGGCTTGGCTCCTGGAATCTTAGACAAGGTTTGGTAAAACAGTTTTGACAGCTGGGCAAGACTGTATGTTTTAAGATTAAATAGTCGGTTGAGCCTGTTTGGCTTTGAGTTGCGCCCCTAGGATGCAAATGCTGGATGAACAGGGTTCCTGGTATTGGTAAGACAATTTTGAGTTCCAGGTGAGGCTGAATGTGTTAAGACTTAATAGTCGGGTGAGACTATTTTGCTTTGACTTGCTCCCCTAGGCTGCAAATGCTAGATTAACAAGGCTCCTGGTGTTTAAGGCAAGTTTTGGTAAAGCAGTTTTGGCAGCTACGTAAGTCTGTATGTTTTAAGATTAAATTGTCGGGTGAGCCTGTTTGGCTTTGACTTGCTCCCCTAGGCTCCACATGCCAGATTGGCGGGACTCCTGGAATCTAAGACAAGTTTTGGTAAAACAGTTTTGACAGCTAGGTAAGGCTGTATGCTTTAAGATTAAATAGTCGGGTGAGCGTGTTTGGCTTTGACTTGCGCCCCTGGGATGCAAATGCTGGAATAACAGGGTTCCTGGTATCTAAGACATGTTTTGGTAAGTCGGTTTTGGCGGCCAGATGGGGCTATATGTTTTAAGATTTAAAAGTTGGGTGAGACTGTTTGGCTTTGACTTGCGCCCCTAGGATGCAAATGCTGCATTAACAGTGTTCCTGGTTTCTGAGACAAGTTTTGGTAAAACAGTTTTGACAGCTAGGTAAGGCTGTATGCTTTAAGATAAAATAGTCGGGTGAGCATGTTTGGCTTTGACTTGCGCCCCTAGGATGCAAATGCTTGAATAACAGGTTTCCTGGTATCTAAGACATGTTTTGGTAAGTCGGTTTTGGCGGCCAGATAGGGCTATATGTTTTAAGATTTAATAGTTTGGTGAGCCTGTTTGGCTTTGACTTGCGCCCCTAGGCTGCAAATGCTAGATAAACAGGGTTCCTGGTATCTGAGACAAGTTTTGATAAATCAGTTTTGGCGGCCAGATGGGGCTATATGTTTTAGGATTAAATAGTCGGATGATCCTGTTTGGCTTTGACTTTCTCCCCTAGGCTGCACATGCCAGATTGGCGGGGCTCCTGGAATCTAAGACAAGTTTTGGTAAAACAGTTTTGACAGCTAAGGTAAGGACAGGTAAGGCTGTATGCTTTAAGATTAAATAGTCGGGTGAGCGTGTTTGGCTTTGACTTGCGCCCCTAGGATGCAAATGCTGGAATAACAGGGTTCCTGGTATCTAAGACAAGTTTTGGTAATTCAGTTTTGGCGTCTATGGGGCTATATGTTTTAGGATTAAATAGTCGGATGAGCCTGCTTGGCTTTGACTTGCTCCCCTTGGCTGCACATGCCAGATTGGCGGGGCTCCTGGAATCTAAGACAAGTTTCGGTAAAATAGTTTTGACAGCTACGTAAGTCTGTATGTTTTAAGATTAAACTGTCGGGGGAGCCTGTTTGGCTTTGACTTGCTCCCCTAGGATTCAATGCTGGAATAATAGGGTTCCTGGTATCTAAGACAAGGTTTCGTAAATCAGTTTTGGCGGCCAGATGGGGCTACATGTTTTAAGATTTAAACGTGGGGTTAGCCTGTTTGACTTTGACTTGCTCCCCTAGGATGCAACTGCTGGATTAACAGGGTTCCTGGTATCTGAGACAAGTTTTGGTAAGGCAATTTTGAGTTCCAGGTGAGACTGAATGTATTCAGACTTAATAGTCGTTTGAGACTATTTGGCTTTGACTTTCTCCCCTAGGCGGCACATGCCAGATTGGCGGGGCTCCTGGAATCTAAAAAAAGTTTTGGTAAAACAGTTTTGACAGCTACGTAAGTCTGTATGTTTTAAGATTAAACTGTCGGGGGAGCCTGTTTGGCTTTGACTTGCTCCCCTAGGCTCCACATGCCAGATTGACTTGGCTCCTGGAATCTTAGACAAGGTTTGGTAAAACAGTTTTGACAGCTGGGCAAGACTGTATGTTTTAAAATTAAATAGTCGGGCGACCGTGTTTGGCTTTGACTTGCGCCCCTAGGATGCAAATGCTGGAATAACAGGGTTCCTGGTATCTAAGACAAGTTTTGGTAAATCAGTTTTGGTGTCCAGATGGGGCTATATGTCTTAAGATTTAATAGTCGGATGAGCCTGCTTGGCTTTGACTTGCTCCCCTTGGCTGCACATGCCAGATTGGCGGGGCTCCTGGAATCTAAGACAAGTTTCGGTAAAATAGTTTTGACAGCTACGTAAGTCTGTATGTTTTAAGATTAAACTGTCGGGGGAGCCTGTTTGGCTTTGACTTGCTCCCCTAGGCTCCACATGCCAGATTGACTTGGCTCCTGGAATCTTAGACAAGGTTTGGTAAAACAGTTTTGACAGCTGGGCAAGACTGTATGTTTTAAAATTAAATAGTCGGGCGACCGTGTTTGGCTTTGACTTGCGCCCCTAGGATGCAAATGCTGGATGAACAGGGTTCCTGGTATTGGTAAGACAATTTTGAGTTCCAGGTGAGGCTGAATGTGTTAAGACTTAATAGTCGGGTGAGACTATTTTGCTTTGACTTGCTCCCCTAGGCTGCAAATGCTAGATTAACAAGGCTCCTGGTGTTTAAGGCAAGTTTTGGTAAAGCAGTTTTGGCAGCTACGTAAGTCTGTATGTTTTAAGATTAAATTGTCGGGTGAGCCTGTTTGGCTTTGACTTGCTCCCCTAGGCTCCACATGCCAGATTGGCGGGACTCCTGGAATCTAAGACAAGTTTTGGTAAAACAGTTTTGACAGCTAGGTAAGGCTGTATGCTTTAAGATTAAATAGTCGGGTGAGCGTGTTTGGCTTTGACTTGCGCCCCTGGGATGCAAATGCTGGAATAACAGGGTTCCTGGTATCTAAGACATGTTTTGGTAAGTCGGTTTTGGCGGCCAGATGGGGCTAAATGTTTTAAGATTTAAAAGTTGGGTGAGACTGTTTGGCTTTGACTTGCGCCCCTAGGATGCAAATGCTGCATTAACAGTGTTCCTGGTTTCTGAGACAAGTTTTGGTAAAACAGTTTTGACAGCTAGGTAAGGCTGTATGCTTTAAGATAAAATAGTCGGGTGAGCATGTTTGGCTTTGACTTGCGCCCCTAGGATGCAAATGCTTGAATAACAGGTTTCCTGGTATCTAAGACATGTTTTGGTAAGTCGGTTTTGGCGGCCAGATAGGGCTATATGTTTTAAGATTTAATAGTTTGGTGAGCCTGTTTGGCTTTGACTTGCGCCCCTAGGCTGCAAATGCTAGATAAACAGGGTTCCTGGTATCTGAGACAAGTTTTGATAAGTCAGTTTTGGCGGCCAGATGGGGCTATATGTTTTAGGATTAAATAGTCGGATGATCCTGTTTGGCTTTGACTTTCTCCCCTAGGCTGCACATGCCAGATTGGCGGGGCTCCTGGAATCTAAGACAAGTTTTGGTAAAACAGTTTTGACAGCTAAGGTAAGGACAGGTAAGGCTGTATGCTTTAAGATTAAATAGTCGGGTGAGCGTGTTTGGCTTTGACTTGCGCCCCTAGGATGCAAATGCTGGAATAACAGGGTTCCTGGTATCTAAGACAAGTTTTGGCAATTCAGTTTTGGCGTCTATGGGGCTATATGTTTTAGGATTAAATAGTCGGATGAGCCTGCTTGGCTTTGACTTGCTCCCCTTGGCTGCACATGCCAGATTGGCGGGGCTCCTGGAATCTAAGACAAGTTTCGGTAAAATAGTTTTGACAGCTACGTAAGTCTGTATGTTTTAAGATTAAACTGTCGGGGGAGCCTGTTTGGCTTTGACTTGCTCCCCTAGACTCCACATGCCAGATTGACTTGGCTCCTGGAATCTTAGACAAGGTTTGGTAAAACAGTTTTGACAGCTGGGCAAGACTGTATGTTTTAAAGTTAAATAGTCGGGCGACCGTGTTTGGCTTTGACTTGCGCCCCTAGGATGCAAATGCTGGAATAACAGGGTTCCTGGTATCTAAGACAAGTTTTGGTAAATCAGTTTTGGTGTCCAGATGGGGCTATATGTTTTAAGATTTAATAGTCGGGTGAGCCTGTTTGCCTTTGAATTGCGCCCCTAGGATGCAAATGCTGCATTAGCAGTGTTCCTGGTATCTTAGACAAGTTTTGGTAAAACAGTTTTGACAGCTAGGTAAGGCTGAATGCTTTAAGATTAAATAGTCGGGTGACCGTGTTTGGCTTTGACTTGCGCCCCTAGGATGCAAATGCTGGAATAACAGGGTTCCTGGTATCTAAGACATGTTTTGGTAAGTCGGTTTTGGCGGCCAGATGGGGTTATATGTTTTAAGATTTAATAGTTTAGTGAACCTGTTTGGCTTTGACTGGCGCCCCTAGGATGCAAATGTTGGATTAACAGGGTTCCTGGTATCTGAGACAAGTTTTGGTAAATCAGTTTTGGCGGCCAGATGGGGCTATATGTTTTAGGATTAAATAGTCGGATGAGCCTGTTTGGCTTTGACTTGCTCCCCTAGGCTGCACATGCCAGATTGGCGGGGCTCCGGGAATCTAAGACAAGTTTTGGTAAAACAGTTTTGACAGCTAGGTAAGGCTGTATGCTTTAAGATTAAATAGTCGGGTGAGCGTGTTTGGCTTTGACTTGCGCCCCTAGGATGAAAATGCTGGGATAACAGGGTTCCTGGTATCTAAGACAAGTTTTGGTAAATCAGTTTTGGCGGCCAGATGGGGCTATATTTTTTAAGATTTAATAGTCGGATGAGCCTGTTTGGCTTTGACTTGCTCCCCTAGGCTGCACATGCCAGATTGGCGGGGCTCCGGGAATCTAAGACAAGTTTTGGTAAAACAGTTTTGACAGCTAGGTAAGGCTGTATGCTTTAAGATTAAATAGTCGGTTGAGCCTGTTTGGCTTTGAGTTGCGCCCCTAGGATGCAAATGCTGGATAAACAGGGTTCCTGGTATTGGTAAGGCAATTTTGAGTTCCAGGCGAGGCTGACTGTTTTAAGACTTAATAGGCGGGTGAGACTATTTTGCTTTGACTTGGTCCCCTAGGCTGCAAATGCTAGATTAACAAGGCTCCTGGTTTTTAAGGCAAGTTTTGGTAAAGCAGTTTTGGCAGCTACGTAAGTCTGTATGTTTTAAGATTAAAGAGTCGGGTGTGCCTGTTTGGCTTTGACTTGCTCCCCTAGGCTCCACATGTCAGATTGGCGGGACTCCTGGAATCTAAGACAAGTTTTGGTAAAACAGTTTTGACAGCTAGGTAAGGCTGTATGCTTTAAGATTAAATAGTCGGGTGAGCGTGTTTGGCTTTGACTTGCGCCCCTAGGATGAAAATGCTGGGATAACAGGGTTCCTGGTATCTAAGACAAGTTTTGGTAAATCAGTTTTGGCGGCCAGATGGGGCTATATTTTTTAAGATTTAATTGTTGGGTGAGCCTGTTTGGCTTTGACTTGCGCCCCTAGGATGCAAATGCTGCATTAACAGTGTTCCTGGTATCTGAGACAAGTTTTGGTATATCAGTTTTGGCGGCCAGCTGGGGCTATATGATTTAAAATTTAATAGTCGGGTGAGACTATTTGGCTTTGTTTTGCTCCCCTAGGCTGCAAATGCTAGATTAACAGGGTTCCTGGTAACTTTGATAGGTTTTGGTAAATCAGTTTTGGCGGCCAGATGGGGCTATATGTTTTAGGATTAAATAGTTTTGACAGCTAGGTAAGACTGTATGCTTTAAGATTAAATAGTCGGGTGAGCGTGTTTGGCTTTGACTTGCGCCCATAGGATGCAAATGCTGGAATAACAGGGTTCCTGGTATCTAAGACAAGTTTTGGTAAATCAGTTTTGGCAGCTACGTAAGTCTGTATGTTTTAAGATTAAATTGTCGGGTGAGCCTGTTTGGCTTTGACTTGCTCCCCTAGGCTGCAATTGTCAGATTGGCGGGGCTCCTGGAATCTAAGACAAATTTTGGTAAAACAGTTTTGACAGCTAGGTAAGGCTGTATGCTTTAAGATTAATTAGTCGGGTGAGCGTGTTTGGCTTTGACTTGCTCCCCTAGGATGCAAATGCTGGATTAACAGGGTTCCTGGGATCTGGGACAAGTTTAGGTAAATCAGTTTTGGCGGCCAGGTGGGGCTATATGATTTAAAATTTAATAGTCGGGTGAGACTAATTGGCTTTGTCTTGCTCCCCTAGGCTGCAAATGCTAGATTAACAGGGTTCCTGGTAACTGAGATAGGTTTTTGGTAAATCAGTTTTGGCGGCCAGATGGGGCTATATGTTTTAGGATTAAATAGTCGGATGAGCCCGTTTGGCTTTGACTTGCTCCGCTAGGCTGCACATGCCAGATTGGCGGGGCTCCTGGAATCTAAGACAAGTTTTGGTAAAACAGTTTTGACAGCTAGGTAAGGCCGTATGCTTTAAGATTAAATAGTCGGGTGAGCGTGTTTGGCTTTGACTTGCGCCCCTAGGATGCAAATGCTGGAATAACAGGGTTCCTGGTATCTAAGACAAGTTTTGGAAAGGCAATTTTGAGTTCCAGGTGAGGCTGAATGTATTCAGACTTAATAGTCGTGTGAGACTATTTGGCTTTGACTTTCTCCCCTAGGCGGTACATGCCAGATTGGCGGGGCTCCTGGAATCTAAAAAAAGTTTTGGTAAAACAGTTTTGACAGCTACGTAGGTCTGTATGTTTTAAGGTTAAATAGTCGGATGAGTCTGTCTGACTTTGACTTGCTCCCCTAGGATGCAAATGCTGGATTAACAGGGTTCTGGTATCTGAGACAAGTTTTGGTAAATCAGTTTTGGCAGCCAGATGAGGCTATATGTTTTTAGATTTAATAGTCGGGTGAGGCTATTTGGCTTTGTCTTCCTCCCCTAGGCTGCATATGCCAGATTGGCGGGGCTCCTGGAATCTAAGACAAGTTTTGGTAAATCAGTTTTGACAGCTAGGTAAGGCTGTATGCTTTAAGATTAAATAGTCGGGTGAGCGTGTTTGGCTTTGACTTGCGCCCCTAGGATGCAAATGCTGGAATAACAGGGTTCCTGGTATCTAAGACAAGTTTTGGTAAGGCAATTTTGAGTTCCAGGTGAGGCTGAATGTATTAAGACTTAATAGTCGTGTGAGACTATTTGGCTTTGACTTTCTCCCCTAGGCGGTACATGACAGATTGGCGGGGCTCCTGGAATCTAAAAAAAGTTTTGGTAAAACAGTTTTGACAGCTACGTAAGTCTGTATGTTTTAAATAGTCGGGTGAGTCTGTTTGACTTTGAATGCTGGAATAACAGGGTTACTGGTATCTAAGACAAGTTTTGGTAAATCAGTTTTGGCGTCTATGGGGCTATATGTTTTAGGATTAAATAGTCGGATGAGCCTGTTTGGCTTTAACTTGCTCCCCTAGGCTGAACATTCCAGATTGGCGGGGCTCCTGGAATCTAAAACAAGTTTTGGTAAAACAGTTTTGACAGCTAGGTAAGGCTGTTTGCTTTAAGATCAAATAGTCGGGTGAGCTTGTTTGGCTTTGACTTGCGCCCATAGGATGCAAATGCTGGAAGAACAGGGTTCCTGGTATCTAAGACAAGTTTTGGTAAGGCAATTTTGAGTTCCAGGTGAGGCTGAATGTATAAAGACTTAATAGTCGTGTTAGACTATTTGGCTTTGACTTTCTCCCCTAGGCGGTACATGCCAGATTGGCGGGGCTCCTGGAATCTAAAAAAAGTTTTGGTAAAACAGTTTTGACAGCTACGTAGGTCTGTATGTTATAAGGTTAAATAGTCGGGTGAGTCTGTTTGACTTTGACTTGCTCCCCTAGGATGCAAATGCTGGATTAACAGGGTTCTGGTATCTGAGACAAGTTTTGGTAAATCAGTTTTGGCGGCCAGATGAGGAAATATGTTTTAAGATTTAATAGTCGGGTGAGGCTATTTGGCTTTGTCTTCCTCCCCTAGGCTGCACATGCCACATTGGCGGGACTCCTGGAATCTAAGACAAGTTTTGGTAAATCAGTTTTGACAGCTAGGTAAGGCTGTATGCTTTAAGATTTAATAGTCGTGTGAGCCTGTTTGGCCTTGACTTGCGCCCCTAGGATGCAAATGCTGGATTAACAGGGTTCCTGGTATCTGAAACAAGTTTTGGTAAGGCAATTTTGAGTTCCAGGTGATGCTGAATGTTTTCAGATTTAAAAGTCGTGTGAGACTATTTGGATTTGACTTTCTCCCCTTGACGGCAGATGCCAGATTGGCGGGGCTCCTGGAATCTAAAAAAAGTTTTGGTAAAACAGTTTTGACAGCTACGTAGGTCTGTAGGTTTTAAGGTTAAATAGTCGGGTGAGTCTGTTTGACTTTGACTTGCTCCCCTAGGATGCAAATGCTGGATTAACAGGGTTCCTGGTATCTGAGACATGTTTTGGTAAATCAGTTTTGGCGGCCAGGTGGGGCTATATCATTAAAAATTTAATAGTCGGGTGAGACTAATTGGCTTTGTCTTGCTCCCCTAGGCTGCAAATGCTAGATTAACAGGGTTCCTGGTAACTGAGATAGGTTTTTGGTAAATCAGTTTTGGCGGCCAGATGGGGCTATATGTTTTAGGATTAAATAGTCGGATGAGCCCGTTTGGCTTTGACTTGCTCCCCTAGGCTGCACATGCCAGATTGGCGAGCTCCTGGAATCTAAGACAAGTTTTGGTAAAACAGTTTTGACAGCTAGGTAAGGCCGTATGCTTTAAGATTTAATAGTCGGGTGAGCGTGTTTGGCTTTGACTTGCGCCCCTAGGATGCAAATGCTGGAATAACAGGGTTCCTGGTATCTAAGACAAGTTTTGGAAAGGCAATTTTGAGTTCCAGGTGAGGCTGAATGTATTCAGACTTAATAGTCGTGTGAGACTATTTGGCTTTGACTTTCTCCCCTAGGCGGTACATGCCAGATTGGCGGGGCTCCTGGAATCTAAAAAAAGTTTTGGTAAAACAGTTTTGACAGCTACGTAGGTCTGTATGTTTTAAGGTTAAATAGTCGGATGAGTCTGTCTGACTTTGACTTGCTCCCCTAGGATGCAAATGCTGGATTAACAGGGTTCTGGTATCTGAGACAAGTTTTGGTAAATCAGTTTTGGCAGCCAGATATATGTTATATGTTTTTAGATTTAATAGTCGGGTGAGGCTATTTGGCTTTGTCTTCCTCCCCTAGGCTGCATATGCCAGATTGGCGGGGCTCCTGGAATCTAAGACAAGTTTTGGTAAATCAGTTTTGACAGGTAGGTAAGGCTGTATGCTTTAAGATTAAATAGTCGGGTGAGCGTGTTTGGCTTTGACTTGCGCCCCTAGGATGCAAATGCTGGAATAACAGGGTTCCTGGTATCTAAGACAAGTTTTGGTAAGGCAATTTTGAGTTCCAGATGAGGCTGAATGTATTAACACTTAATAGTCGTGTGAGACTATTTGGCTTTGACTTTCTCCCCTAGGCGGTACATGACAGATTGGCGGGGCTCTTGGAATCTAAGACAAGTTTTGGTAAAACAGTTTTGACAGCTACGTAAGTCTGTATGTTTTAAATAGTCGGGTGAGTCTGTTTGACTTTGAATGCTGGAATAACAGGGTTCCTGGTATCTAAGACAAGTTTTGGTAAATCAGTTTTGGCGTCTATGGGGCTATATGTTTTAGGATTAAATAGTCGGAAGCCTGTTTGGCTTTAACTTGCTCCCCTAGGCTGCACATTCCAGATTGGCGGGGCTCCTGGAATCTAAGACAAGTTTTGGTAAATCAGTTTTGACAGCTAGGTAAGCCCGTATGTTTTAAGATTTAATAGTTGGGTGAGCCTGTTTGGCTTTGACTTGCGACCCTAGGATGCAAATGCTGGATTAACAGGGTTCCTGGTATCTGAAACAAGTTTTGGTAAGGCAATTTTGAGTTCCAGGTGATGCTGAATGTTTTCAGATTTAATAGTCGTGTGGGACTATTTGGCTTTGACTTTCTCCCCTAGGCGGCAGATGCCAGAGGGCGTCTATGGGGCTATATGTTTTAGGATTAAATAGTCAGATGAGCCTGTTTGGCTTTGACTTGCTCCCCTAGGCTGCATATGCCAGATTGGCGGGGCTCCTGGAATCTAAAAAAAGCTTTGGTGAAACAGTTTTGACAGCTACGTAAGTCTGTATGTTTTAAGGTTAAATAGTCGGGTTAGTCTGTTTGACTTTGACTTGCGCCCCTAGGATGCAAATGCTGGATTAACAGGGTTCCTGGTATCTGAGACAAGTTTTGGTAAATCAGTTTTGGCGGCCAGGTGGGGCTATGTGATTTAAAATTTAATAGTCGGGTGAGACTATTTGGCTTTGTCTTGCTCCACTTGGCTGCAAATGCTAAATTAACAGGGTTCCTGGTAACTGAGATAGGTTTTGGTAAATCAGTTTTGGCGGCCAGATGGGGCCATATGTTTTAGGATTAAATAGTCGGATGAGCCTGTTTGGCTTTGACTTGCTCCCCTAGGCTGCAATTGCCAGATTGGCGGGGCTCCTGGAATCTAAGACAAGTTTTGGTAAATCAGTTTTGACAGCTAGCTAAGGCTGTATGCTTTAAGATTTAATAGTCGTGTGAGCCTGTTTGGCCTTGACTTGCGCCCCTAGGATGCAAATGCTGGATTAACAGGGTTCCTGGTATCTGAAACAAGTTTTGGTAAGGCAATTTTGAGTTCCAGGTGATGCTGAATGTTTTCAGATTTAAAAGTCGTGTGAGACTATTTGGCTTTCACTTTCTCCCCTAGACGGCAGATGCCAGATTGGCGGGGCTCCTGGAATCTAAAAAAAGTTTTGGTAAAACAGTTTTGACAGCTACGTAGGTCTGTAGGTTTTAAGGTTAAATAGTCGGGTGAGTCTCTTTGACTTTGACTTGCTCCCCTAGGATGCAAATGCTGGATTAACAGGGTTCCTGGTATCTGAGACATGTTCTGGTAAATCAGTTTTGGCGGCCAGGTGGGGCTATATGATTTAAAATTTAATAGTCGGGTGAGACTATTTGGCTTTGTCTTGCTCCCCTAGGCTGCAAATGCTAGATTAACAGGGTTCCTGGTAACTGAGATAGGTTTTGGTAAATCAGTTTTGGCGGCCAGATGGGGCTATATGTTTTAGGATTAAATAGTCGGATGAGCCTGTTTGGCTTTGACTTGCTCCCCTAGGCTGCACATGCCAGATTGGCGGGGCTCTTGGAATCTAAGACAAGTTTTGGTAAAATAGTTTTGACAGCTAGGTAAGGCTGTTTGCTTTAAGATTAAATAGTCGGGTGAGACTATTTGGCTTTGACTTGCGCCCCTAGGATGCAAATGCTGGAATAACAGGGTTCCTGGTATCTAAGAAAAGTTTTGGTAAGGCAATTTTGAGTTCCAGGTTAGGCTGAATGTATTTAGACTTAATAGTCGTGTGAGACTATTTGGCTTTGACTTTCCCCCCTAGGCGGTACATGCCAGATTGGCGGGGCTCCTGGAATCTAAAAAAAGCTTTGGTAAAACAGTTTTGACAGCTACGTAAGTCTGTATGTTTTAAGGTTAAATAGTCGGGTGAGTCTGTTTGACTTTGACTTGCTCCCCTAGGATGCAAATGCTGGATTAACAGGGTTCCTGGTATCTGAGACAAGTTTTGGTAAATCAGTTTTGGCGGCCAGATGGGATCTATATGTTTTAGGATTGAATAGTCGGATGAGCCTGTTTGGCTTTGACTTGCTCCCCTAGGCGGTACATGCCAGATTGGCGGGGCTTCTGGAATCTAAAAAAAGTTTTGGTAAAACAGTTTTGACAGCTACGTAGGTCTGTATGTTTTAAGGTTAAATAGTCGGGTTGGCGTGTTTGTCTTTGACTTGCGCCCCTAATATGCAAATGCTGGAATAACAGGGTTCCTGGTATCTAAGACATGTTTTGGTAAATCAGTTTTGGCGGTCAGATGGGGCTTTATGTTTTAAGTTTTAACAGTCGGGTGAGCCTGTTTGGCTTTCACTTGCGCCCCTACGATGCAAATGCTGGATTAACAGGGTTCCTGGTATCTGAGACAAGTTTTGGTAAGGCAATTTTGAGTTCCAGGTGAGGCTGAATGTGTTAAGACTTAATAGTCGGCTGAGACTATTTTGCTTTGACCTGCTCCCCTAGGCTGCAAATGCTAGATTAACAGGGCTCCTGGTATCTTAGACAAGTTTTGGTAAAGCAGTTTTGGCAGCCAGATGGGGCTGTATGTTTTAAGATTAAATTGTCGGGTGAGCCTATTTGGCTTTGAACTGCGCCCCTAGGATGCAAATGCAGGATTAACAGGGTTCCTGGTATCTGACACAAGTTTTGGTAAGGCAATTTTGAGTTCCAGGTGATGCTGAATGTTTTCAGATTTAATAGTCGTGTGAGACTATTTGGCTTTGACTTTCTCCCCTAGGCGGCAGATGCCAGATTGGCGGGGCTCCTGGAATCTAAAAAAAACTTTGGTAAAACAGTTTTGACAGCTAGGTAAGGCTGTATGCCTTAAGATTAAATAGTCGGGTTAGCGTGTTTGGCTTGCGCCCCTAATATGCAAATGCTGGAATAACAGGGTTCCTGGTATCTAAGACATGTTTTGGTAAATCAGTTTTGGCGGTCAGATGGGGCTTTATGTTTTAAGTTTTAACAGACGGGTGAGCCTGTTTGGCTTTCACTTGCGCCCCTACGATGCAAATGCTGGATTAACAGGGTTCCTGGTATCTGAGACAAGTTTTGGTAAGGCAGTTTTGGCAGCCAGATGGGGCTGTATGTTTTAAGATTAAATTGTCGGGTGAGCCTGTTTGGATTTTAACTGCGTCCCTAGGATGCAAATGCAGGATTAACAGGGTTCCTGGTATCTGAGACAAGTTTTGTTAAATCAGTTTTGGCGGCCAGGTGGGGCTATATGATTTAAAATTTAATAGTCGGGTGAGACTATTTGGCTTTGTCTTGCTCCCCTAGGCTGCAAATGCTAGATTAACAGGGTTCCTGGTAACTGAGATAGGTTTTGGTAAATCAGTTTTGGCGGCCAGATGGGGCTATATGTTTTAGGATTAAATAGTCGGATGAGCCTGTTTGTCTTTGACTTGCTCCCCTAGGCTGCACATGCCAGATTGGCGGGAATCTAAGACAAGTTTTGGTAAAACAGTTTTGACAGCTAGGTAAGGCTGTTTGCTTTAAGATTAAATAGTCGGGTGAGCGTGTTTGGCTTTGACTTGCGCCCCTAGGATGCAAATGCTGGAATAACAGGGTTCCTGGTATCTAAGAAAAGTTTTGGTAAGGCAATTTTGAGTTCCAGGTGAGGCTGAATGTATTCAGACTTAATAGTCGTGTGAGACTATTTGGCTTTGACTTTCTCCCCTAGGCGGTACATGCCAGATTGGCGGGGCTCCTGGAATCTAAAAAAAGCTTTGGTAAAACAGTTTTGACAGCTACGTAAGTCTGTATGTTTTAAGGTTAAATAGTCGGGTGAGTCTGTTTGACTTTGACTTGCTCACCTAGGATGCAAATGCTGGATTAACAGGGTTCCTGGTATCTGAGACAAGTTTTGGTAAATCAGTTTTGGCGGCCAGGTGGGGCTATATGATTTAAAATTTAATAGTCGGGTGAGACTATTTGGCTTTGTCTTGCTCCCCTAGGCTGCAAATGCTAGATAAACAGAGTTCCTGGTAACTGAGATAGGTTTTGGTAAATCAGTTTTGGCGGCCAGATGGGGCTATATGTTTTAGGATTAAATAGTCGGATGAGCCTGTTTGGCTTTGACTTGCTCCCCTAGGCGGTACATGCAAGATTGGCGGGGCTTCTGGAATCTAAAAAAAGTTTTGGTAAAACAGTTTTGACAGCTACGTAGGTCTGTATGTTTTAAGGTTAAATAGTCGGGTGAGCGTGTTTGGCTTTGACTTGCGCCCCTAATATGCAAATGCTGGAATAACAGGGTTCCTGGTATCTAAGACATGTTTTGGTAAATCAGTTTTGGCGGTCAGATGGGGCTTTATGTTTTAAGTTTTAACAGTCGGGTGAGCCTGTTTGGCTTTCACTTGCGCCCCTACGATGCAAGTGCTGGATTAACAGGGTTCCTGGTATCTGAGACAAGTTTTGGTAAGGCAATTTTGAGTTCCAGGTGAGGCTGAATGTGTTAAGACTTAATAGTCGCCTGAGACTATTTTGCTTTGACTTGCTCCCCTAGGCTGCAAATGCTAGATTAACAGGGCTCCTGGTATCTTACACAAGTTTTGGTAAAGCAGTTTTGGCAGCCAGATGGGGCTGTATGTTTTAAGATTAAAATGTCGGGTGAACCTGTTTGGCTTTGAACTGCGCCCCTAGGATGCAAATGCAGGATTAACAGGGTTCCTGGTATCTGACACAAGTTTTGGTAAGGCAATTTTGAGTTCCAGGTGATCCTGAATGTTTTCAGATTTAATAGTCGTGTGAGACTATTTGGCTTTGACTTTCTCCCCTAGGCGGCAGATGCCAGATTGGCGGGGCTCCTGGAATCTAACAAAAACTTTGGTAAAACAGTTTTGACAGCTAGGTAAGGCTGTATGCCTTAAGATTAAATAGTCGGGTGAGCGTGTTTGGCTTTGAGTTGCGCCCCTAATATGCAAATGCTGGAATAACAGGGTTCCTGGTATCTAAGACATGTTTTGGTAAATCAGTTTTGGCGGTCAGATGGGGCTTTATGTTTTAAGTTTTAACAGTCGGGTGAGCCTGTTTGGCTTTCACTTGCGCCCCTACGATGCAAATGCTGGATTAACAGGGTGGTATCTGAGACAAGTTTTGGTAAGGCAATTTTGAGTTCCAGGTGAGGCTAAATGTGTTAAGACTTAATAGACGGCTGAGACTATTTTGCTTTGACTTGCTCCCCTAGGCTGCAAATGCTAGATTAACAGGGCTCCTGGTATCTTAGACAAGTTTTGGTAAAGCAGTTTTTGCAGCCAGATGGGGCTGTATGTTTTAAGATTAAATTGTCGGGTGAGCCTGTTTGGCTCTGAACTGCGCCCCTATGATGCAAATGCAGGATTAACAGGGTTCCTGGTATCTGACACAAGTTTTGTTAAATCAGTTTTGGCGGCCAGGTGGGGCTATATGATTTAAAATTTAATAGTCGGGTGAGACTATTTGACTTTGTCTTGCTCCCCTAGGCTGCAAATGCTAGACTAACAGGGTTCCTGGTAACTGAGATAGGTTTTGGTAAATCAGTTTTGGCGGCCAGATGGGGCTATATGTTTTAGGATTAAATAGTCGGATGAGCCTGTTTGGCTTTGACTTGCTCCCCTAGGCTGCACATGCCAGATTGGCGGGAATCTAAGACAAGTTTTGGTAAAACAGTTTTGACAGCTAGGTAAGGCTGTTTGCTTTAAGATTAAATAGTCGGGTGAGCGTGTTTGGCTTTGACTTGCGCCCCTAGGATGCAAATGCTGGAATAACAGGGTTCCTGGTATCTAAGAAAAGTTTTGGTAAGGCAATTTTGAGTTCCAGGTGAGGCTGAATGTATTCAGACTTAATAGTCGTGTGAGACTATTTGGCTTTGACTTTCGCCCCTAGGCGGTACATGCCAGATTGGCGGGGCTCCTGGAATCTAAAAAAAGCTTTGGTGAAACAGATTTGACAGCTACGTAAGTCTGTATGTTTTAAGGTTAAATAGTCGGGTGAGACAATTTGGCTTTGTCTTGCTCCCCTAGGCTGCAAATGCTAGATAAACAGAGTTCCTGGTAACTGAGATAGGTTTTGGTAAATCAGTTTTGGCGGCCAGATGGGGCTATATGTTTTAGGATTAAATAGTCGGATGAGCCTGTTTGGCTTTGACTTGCTCCCCTAGGCGGTACATGCCAGATTGGCGGGGCTTCTGGAATCTAAAAAAAGTTTTGGTAAAACAGTTTTGACAGCTACGTAGGTCTGTATGTTTTAAGGTTTAATAGTCGGGTGAGCGTGTTTGGCTTTGACTTGCGCCCCTAATATGCAAATGCTGGAATAACAGGGTTCCTGGTATCTAAGACATGTTTTGGTAAATCAGTTTTGGCGGTCAGACGGGGCTTTATGTTTAAAGTTTTAACAGTCGTGTGAGCCTGTTTGGCTTTCACTTGCGCCCCTACGATGCAAATGCTGGATTAACAGGGTTCCTGGTATCTGAGACATCTCCCCTAGTACATGCCAGATTGGCGGGAATCTAAGACAAATTTTGGTAAAACAGTTTTGACAGCTAGGTAAGGCTGTATGCTTTAAGATTAAATAGTCTGGTGAGCGTGTTTGGCTTTGACTTGCGCCCCTAGGATTCAAATGCTGGAATAACAGGGTTCTGGTATCTAAGACAAGTTTTGGTAAATCAGTTTTGGCGGCCAGATGGGGCTATATGTTTTAAGATTTAAAAGTCGGGTGAGCCTGTTTGGCCTTGACTTGCCCCCTAGGATGCAAATGCTGGATCAACAGGGTTCCTGGTATCTGAAACAAGTTTCGGTAAAGCAATTTTGACTTTCAGGTGAGGCTGTCTGCTTTAAGACTTACTAGTCGGGTGACTTGCTCCCCTAGGCGGCACATGCCAGATTGGCAAGGCTCTTGGAATCTAATAAAAGTTTTTGAAAAACAGTTTTGACAGCCAGATGGGGCTGTATGTTTAGTATTAAATAGTCGGGTGAGCCTGTTTTGCTTTGAGCTGCTCCCCTAGGCTGCACATGCCAGATTGGCAGGGCTCCTGGTATCTGAGACAAGTTTTGGTAAGGCAATTTTGAGTTACAGGTGAGGCTGAATGTGTTAAGACTTAATAGTCGGGTGAGACTATTTTGCTTTGACTTGGTCCCCTAGGTTGCGAATGCTAGATTAACAGGGCTCCTGGAATCTAAAAAAAGTTTTAGTAAAACAGTTTTGACAGCTAGGTAAGGCTGTATGTTTTAAGATTAAATAGTAGGGTGAGACCATTTGGCTTTGACTTGGGCCCCCAGGATGCAAATGCTAGATTATCTGGGATCCTTGTATCTGAGACAAGTTTCGGTAAAGCAATTTTGACTTCCAGGTGAGGATGTATGTTTTAGGATTAAATAGTCGGATGAGCCTGTTTGGCTTTGACTTGCTCCCCTAGGCGGTACATGCCAGATTGGCGGGGCTTCTGGAATCTAAAAAAAGTTTTGGTAAAACAGTTTTGACAGCTACGTAGGTCTGTATGTTTTAAGGTTAAATAGTCGGGTGAGCGTGTTTGGCTTTGACTTGCGCCCCTAATATGCAAATGCTGGAATAACAGGGTTCCTGGTATCTAAGACATGTTTTGGTAAATCAGTTTTGGCGGTCAGATGGGGCTTTATGTTTTAAGTTTTAACAGTCGGGTGAGCCTGTTTGGCTTTCACTTGCGCCCCTACGATGCAAGTGCTGGATTAACAGGGTTCCTGGTATCTGAGACAAGTTTTGGTAAGGCAATTTTGAGTTCCAGGTGAGGCTGAATGTGTTAAGACTTAATAGTCGCCTGAGACTATTTTGCTTTGACTTGCTCCCCTAGGCTGCAAATGCTAGATTAACAGGGCTCCTGGTATCTTACACAAGTTTTGGTAAAGCAGTTTTGGCAGCCAGATGGGGCTGTATGTTTTAAGATTAAAATGTCGGGTGAACCTGTTTGGCTTTGAACTGCGCCCCTAGGATGCAAATGCAGGATTAACAGGGTTCCTGGTATCTGACACAAGTTTTGGTAAGGCAATTTTGAGTTCCAGGTGATCCTGAATGTTTTCAGATTTAATAGTCGTGTGAGACTATTTGGCTTTGACTTTCTCCCCTAGGCGGCAGATGCCAGATTGGCGGGGCTCCTGGAATCTAACAAAAACTTTGGTAAAACAGTTTTGACAGCTAGGTAAGGCTGTATGCCTTAAGATTAAATAGTCGGGTGAGCGTGTTTGGCTTTGAGTTGCGCCCCTAATATGCAAATGCTGGAATAACAGGGTTCCTGGTATCTAAGACATGTTTTGGTAAATCAGTTTTGGCGGTCAGATGGGGCTTTATGTTTTAAGTTTTAACAGTCGGGTGAGCCTGTTTGGCTTTCACTTGCGCCCCTACGATGCAAATGCTGGATTAACAGGGTGGTATCTGAGACAAGTTTTGGTAAGGCAATTTTGAGTTCCAGGTGAGGCTAAATGTGTTAAGACTTAATAGACGGCTGAGACTATTTTGCTTTGACTTGCTCCCCTAGGCTGCAAATGCTAGATTAACAGGGCTCCTGGTATCTTAGACAAGTTTTGGTAAAGCAGTTTTTGCAGCCAGATGGGGCTGTATGTTTTAAGATTAAATTGTCGGGTGAGCCTGTTTGGCTCTGAACTGCGCCCCTATGATGCAAATGCAGGATTAACAGGGTTCCTGGTATCTGACACAAGTTTTGTTAAATCAGTTTTGGCGGCCAGGTGGGGCTATATGATTTAAAATTTAATAGTCGGGTGAGACTATTTGGCTTTGTCTTGCTCCCCTAGGCTGCAAATGCTAGACTAACAGGGTTCCTGGTAACTGAGATAGGTTTTGGTAAATCAGTTTTGGCGGCCAGATGGGGCTATATGTTTTAGGATTAAATAGTCGGATGAGCCTGTTTGGCTTTGACTTGCTCCCCTAGGCTGCACATGCCAGATTGGCGGGAATCTAAGACAAGTTTTGGTAAAACAGTTTTGACAGCTAGGTAAGGCTGTTTGCTTTAAGATTAAATAGTCGGGTGAGCGTGTTTGGCTTTGACTTGCGCCCCTAGGATGCAAATGCTGGAATAACAGGGTTCCTGGTATCTAAGAAAAGTTTTGGTAAGGCAATTTTGAGTTCCAGGTGAGGCTGAATGTATTCAGACTTAATAGTCGTGTGAGACTATTTGGCTTTGACTTTCGCCCCTAGGCGGTACATGCCAGATTGGCGGGGCTCCTGGAATCTAAAAAAAGCTTTGGTGAAACAGATTTGACAGCTACGTAAGTCTGTATGTTTTAAGGTTAAATAGTCGGGTGAGACAATTTGGCTTTGTCTTGCTCCCCTAGGCTGCAAATGCTAGATAAACAGAGTTCCTGGTAACTGAGATAGGTTTTGGTAAATCAGTTTTGGCGGCCAGATGGGGCTATATGTTTTAGGATTAAATAGTCGGATGAGCCTGTTTGGCTTTGACTTGCTCCCCTAGGCGGTACATGCCAGATTGGCGGGGCTTCTGGAATCTAAAAAAGTTTTGGTAAAACAGTTTTGACAGCTACGTAGGTCTGTATGTTTTAAGGTTTAATAGTCGGGTGAGCGTGTTTGGCTTTGACTTGCGCCCCTAATATGCAAATGCTGGAATAACAGGGTTCCTGGTATCTAAGACATGTTTTGGTAAATCAGTTTTGGCGGTCAGACGGGGCTTTATGTTTAAAGTTTTAACAGTCGTGTGAGCCTGTTTGGCTTTCACTTGCGCCCCTACGATGCAAATGCTGGATTAACAGGGTTCCTGGTATCTGAGACATCTCCCCTAGTACATGCCAGATTGGCGGGAATCTAAGACAAGTTTTGGTAAAACAGTTTTGACAGCTAGGTAAGGCTGTATGCTTTAAGATTAAATAGTCTGGTGAGCGTGTTTGGCTTTGACTTGCGCCCCTAGGATTCAAATGCTGGAATAACAGGGTTCTGGTATCTAAGACAAGTTTTGGTAAATCAGTTTTGGCGGCCAGATGGGGCTATATGTTTTAAGATTTAAAAGTCGGGTGAGCCTGTTTGGCCTTGACTTGCCCCCTAGGATGCAAATGCTGGATCAACAGGGTTCCTGGTATCTGAAACAAGTTTCGGTAAAGCAATTTTGACTTTCAGGTGAGGCTGTCTGCTTTAAGACTTACTAGTCGGGTGACTTGCTCCCCTAGGCGGCACATGCCAGATTGGCAAGGCTCTTGGAATCTAATAAAAGTTTTTTAAAAACAGTTTTGACAGCCAGATGGGGCTGTATGTTTAGTATTAAATAGTCGGGTGAGCCTGTTTTGCTTTGAGCTGCTCCCCTAGGCTGCACATGCCAGATTGGCAGGGCTCCTGGTATCTGAGACAAGTTTTGGTAAGGCAATTTTGAGTTACAGGTGAGGCTGAATGTGTTAAGACTTAATAGTCGGGTGAGACTATTTTGCTTTGACTTGGTCCCCTAGGTTGCGAATGCTAGATTAACAGGGCTCCTGGAATCTAAAAAAAGTTTTAGTAAAACAGTTTTGACAGCTAGGTAAGGCTGTATGTTTTAAGATTAAATAGTAGGGTGAGACCATTTGGCTTTGACTTGGGCCCCCAGGATGCAAATGCTAGATTATCTGGGATCCTTGTATCTGAGACAAGTTTCGGTAAAGCAATTTTGACTTCCAGGTGAGGATGTATGTTTTAGGATTAAATAGTCGGATGAGCCTGTTTGGCTTTGACTTGCTCCCCTAGGCTCCACATGCCAGATAGGCGGGGCTCCTGGAATCTAAGAGAAGGTTCGGTAAAACAGTTTTGACAGCTAGGCAAGACTGTATGTTTTAAGATTTAAAAGTCGGTTGAGCATGTTTGGCTTTGACTTGCGCCGCTAGGCGGCACATGCCAGATTGGCGGGGCCCCTGGAATCTGATAGATGTTTTGGTAAAGCAGTTTTGGCAACCAGATGGGACTGTGTGTTTTCAGATTGGATAATGAGGTCCGACTAATTTGCTTTGACTTGTTCCCCTCGGCTGCAAATGCCAGATTGGCCGGGTTTTGGCAGAGCAGTTTCGGCGGCCAGATGGGGCTGTATGTTTAGTATTAAATAGTCGGGTGAGCCTGTTTTGCTTTGACCTGCTCCCCTAGGCTGCACATGCCAGATTGGCGGGGCTCCCGGAATCTAAGACAAGTTTTGGTAAAACAGTTTTGACAGCTAGGTAACGCTGTATGCTTTAAGATTAAAGAGTCGGGTAAGCCAGTTTGGCTTTGACTTGCGCCCCTAGAATGCAAATGCTGGATTAACAGGGTTCAGGTATCTGAGACAAGTTTTGGTAAATCAGTTTTGGCGTCTATGGGGCTATATGTTTTAGGATTAAATAGTCGGATGAGCCTGTTTGACTTTGACTTGCTCCCCTAGGCTGCACATGCCAGATTGGCGGGGCTACTGGAATCTAAGACAAGTTTTGGTAAAACAGTTTTGACAGCTAGGTAACGCTGTATGCTTTAAGATTAAAGAGTCGGGTAAGCCAGTTTGGCTTTGACTTGCGCCCCTAGAATGAAAATGCTGGATTAACAGGGTTCAGGTATCTGAGACAAGTTTTGGTAAATCAGTTTTGGCGTCTATGGGGCTATATGTTTTAGGATTAAATAGTCGGATGAGCCTGTTTGACGTTGACTTGCTCTCCTAGGCTGTACATGCCAGATTGGCGGGGCTACTGGAATCTAAGACATGTTTTGGTAAAACAGTTTTGACATCTAGGTAAGGCTGTATATTTTAAGATTAAATAGTCGGGTGAGCGTGTTTGGCTTTGACTTGCGCCCCTAGGATGCAAATGCTGGAATAACAGGGTTCCTGGTATCTAAGACAAGTTTTCGTAAATCAGTTTTGGCGGTCAGATGGGGCTATATGTTTTAAGATTTAATAGTCGGGTGAGCCTGTTTGGCTTTGACTTGCGCCCCTAGGATGCAAATGCTGGATTAACAGGGTTCCTGGTATCTGAAACAAGTTTTGGTAAGGCAATTTTGAGTTCCAGGTGATGCTGAATGTTTTCAGATTTAATAGTCGTGTGAGACTATTTGGCTTTGACTTTCTCCCCTAGGCGGCAGATGCCAGATTGGCGGGGCTCCTGGAATCTAAAAAAAAGCTTTGCTAAAACAGTTTTGACAGCTACGAAAGTCTGTATGTTTTAAGGTTAAATAGTCGGGTGAGTCTGTTTGACTTTGACTTGCTCCCCTAGGATGCAAATGCTGGATTAACAGGGTTCCTGGTATCTGAGACAAGTTTTGGTAAATCAGTTTTGGCGGTCAGATGGGGCTATATGTTTTAAGATTTAATAGTCGGGTGAGCCTGTTTGGCTTTGACTTGCGCCCCTAGGATGCAAATGCTGGATTAACAGGGTTCCTGGTATCTGAAACAAGTTTTGGTAAGGCAATTTTGAGTTCCAGGTGATGCTGAATGTTTTCAGATTTAATAGTCGTGTGAGACTATTTGGCTTTGACTTTCTCCCCTAGGCGGCAGATGCCAGATTGGCGGGGCTCCTGGAATCTAAAAAAAAGCTTTGCTAAAACAGTTTTGACAGCTACGAAAGTCTGTATGTTTTAAGGTTAAATAGTCGGGTGAGTCTGTTTGACTTTGACTTGCTCCCCTAAGATGCAAATGCTGGATTAACAGGGTTCCTGGTATCTGAGACAAGTTTTGGTAAATCAGTTCTGGCGGCCAGGTTGGGCTATATGATTTAAAATTTAATAGTCGGGTGAGACTAATTGGCTTTGTCTTGCTCCCCTAGGCTGCAAATGCTAGATTAACAGGGTTCCTGGTAACTGAGATAGGTTTTGGTAAATGAGTTTTGGCGGCCAGATGGGGCTATATGTTTTAGGAATAGATAGTCGGATGAGCCTGTTTGGCTTTGACTTGCTCCCCTAGGCTGCACATGCCAGATTGGCGGGGCTCCTGGAATCTAAGACAAGTTTTGGTAAAACAGTTTTGACAGCTAGGTAAGGCTGTATGCTTTAAGATTAAATAGTCGGGTGAGCGTGTTTGGCTTTGACTTGCGCCCCTAGGATGCAAATGCTGGAATAACAGGGTTCCTGGTATCTAAGAAAAGTTTTGGTAAGGCAATTTTGAGTTCCAGGTGAGGCTGAATGTATTCAGACTTAATAGTCGTGTGAGACTATTTGGCTTTGACTTTCTCCCCTAGGCGGCCTATCCAGATTGGCGGGGTTTCTGGAATCTAAAAAAGTTTTGGTATAACAGTTTTGACAGCTACGTAAGTCTGTATGTTTTAAGGTTAAATAGTCGGGTGAGTCTGTTTGACTTCGACTTGCTCCCCTAGGATGCAAATGCTGGATTAACACGGTTCCTGGTATCTGAGACAAGTTTTGGAAAATCAGTTTTGGCGGCCAGATGAACTATATGTTTAAAGATTTAATAGTCGGGTGAGGCTATTTGACTTTGTCTTCCTCCCCTAGGCGGCCTATCCAGATTGGCGGGACTCCTGGAATCTAAGACAAGTTTTGGTAAATCAGTTTTGACAGCTAGGTAAGGCTGTATGCTTTAAGAATAAATATTCGGGTGAGCGTGTTTGGCTTTGACTTGCGCCCCTAGGATGCAAATGCTGGAATAACAGGGTTCCTGGTATCTAAGAAAAGTTTTGGTAAGGCAATTTTGAGTTCCAGGTGAGGCTGAATGTATTCAGACTTAATAGTCGTGTGAGACTATTTGGCTTTGACTTTCTCCCCTAGGCGGCCTATCCAGATTGGCGGGACTCCTGGAATCTAAGACAAGTTTTGGTAAATCAGTTTTGACAGCTAGGTAAGGCTGTATGCTTTAAGAATAAATTATCGGGTGAGCGTGTTTGGCTTTGACTTGCGCCCCTAGGATGCAAATGCTGGAATAACAGGGTTCCTGGTATCTAAGACAAGTTTTCGTAAATCAGTTTTGGCGGCCAGATGGGGCTGTTTGTTTTAAGATTAAATTGTAGGGTGAGCCTGTATGACTTTGACTTGCGCCCCCAGGATGCAAATACTGGATTAACAGGGCTCCTGGTATCTGAGACAAGTTTTGGGAAAGTAGTTTTACGGCCAAATGGGGTTGTATGTTTTAAGGTTTAACAGTCGGGTGAGACTAGGCTGCAAATGCTAGATTATCAGGGCACCTTGTATCTGAGACAAGTTTCGGTAAAGCAATTTTGACTTCCAGGTGAGGCTGTATGTTGTAGGATTAAATAGGCGGATAAGCTTGTTTGGCTTTGACTTGCTCCCCTAGGCTACACATGCCAGATTGGCGGGGCTCCAGGAATCTAAGACAAGGTTTGGTAAAACAGTTTTGACAGCTAGGTTGGGTGAATGTTTTCAGATTAAATAGTCGGGTGAGCCTGTTTAACTTTGAATTGCGCCCCCAGGATGCAAATACTGGATTTACAGGGTTCCTGGTATCTGTGACAAGTTTTGGTAAGGCAATTTTGAGTTCCAGGTGAGGCTGAATGTGTTAAGACTTAATAGTCGGGTGAGACTATTTTGCTTTGACTTGGTCCCCTAGGCTGCAAATGCTAGATTAACAGGGCTCCTGGAAACTAAAAAAAGTTTTAGTAAAACAGTTTTGACAGCTAGGTAAGGCTGTATGTTTTAAGATTAAATAGTCGGGTGAGACCATTTGGCTTTGACTTGGGCCCCCTGGATGCAAATGCTAGATTATCTGGGATCCTTGTATCTGAGACAAGTTTCGGTAAAGCAATTTTGACTTGCAGGTCAGGCTGTATGTTTTAAGACTTAATAGTCGGGTGACTTGCTCCCCTAGGCGGCACATGCCAGATTGGCAAGGCTCTTGGAATCTAATAAAAGTTTTAGTAAAACAGTTTTGACAGCCAGATGGGGCTGTTTGTTTTAAGATTAAATTGTAGGGTGAGCCTGTATGACTTTGACTTGCGCCCCCAGGATGCAAATACTGGATTAACAGGGCTCCTGGTATCTGAGACAAGTTTTGGGAAAGCAGTTTTGTCGGCCAAATGGGGTTGTATGTTTTAAGGTTTAAAAGTCGGGTGAGACTAGGCTGCAAATGCTAGATTATCAGGGCACCTTGTATCTGAGACAAGTTTCGGTAAAGCATTTTTGACTTCCAGGTGAGGCTGTATGTTTTAGGATTAAATAGTCGGATGAGCTTGTTTGGCTTTGACTTGCTCCCCTAGGCTACACATGCCAGATTGGCGGGGCTCCAGGAATCTAAGACAAGGTTTGGTAAAACAGTTTTGACAGCTAGGTAAGGCTGAATGTTTTAAGATTAAATAGTCGGGTGAGCCTGTTTAACTTTGAATTGAGCCCCCAGGATGCAAATACTGGACTTACAGGGTTCCTGGTATGTGAGACAAGTTTTGGTAAGGTAATTTTGAGTTACAGGTGAGGCTGAATGTGTTAAGACTTAATAGTCGGGTGAGACTATTTTGCTTTGACTTGGTCCACTAGGCTGCAAATGCTAGATTAACAGGGCTCCTGGAATCTAAAAAAAGTTTTGGTAAAACAGTTTTGACAGCTAGGTAAGGCTGTATGTTTTAAGATTAAATAGTCGGGTGAGACTATTTGGCTTTGACTTGCGCCCCCAGGATGCAAATGCTAGATTATCTGGGATCCTTGTATCTGAGACAAGTTTCGGTAAAGCAATTTTGACTTCCAGGTGAGGCTGTATGTTTTAGGATTAAATAGTCGGATGAGCCTGTTTGGCTTTGACTTGCTCCCCTAGGCTCCACATGCCAGATAGGCGGGGCTCCTGGAATCTAAGACAAGGTTTGGTAAAACAGTTTTGACAGCTAGGCAAGACTGTATGTTTTAAGATTAAGAAGTCGGTTGAGCATGTTTGGCTTTGACTTGCGCCCCTAGGCTGCAAATGCCAGATTGGCCGGGTTTTGGTAGAGCAGTTTCGGCGGCCAGATGGGGCTGTATGTTTAGTATTAAATAGTCGGGTGAGCCTGTTTTGCTTTGACCTGCTCCCCTAATCTAAGACAAGGTTTTGTAAAACAGTTTTGACAGCTAGGCAAGACTGTATGTTTTAAGATTAAGAAGTCGGTTGAGCATGTTTGGCTTTGACTTGCGCCCCTAGGCGGCACATGCCAGATTGGCGGGGCTCCTGGAATCTGATCGACGTTTTGATAAAGCAGTTTTGGCAACCAGATGGGACTGTGTGTTTTCAGATTGGATAATGAGGTCCGACTTATTCGCTTTGACTTGTTCCCCTAGGCTGAAAATGCCAGATTGGCCGGGTTTTGGTAGAGCAGTTTCGGCGGCCAGATGGGGCTGTATGTTTAGTAGTAAATAGACAGGTGAGCCTGTTTTGCTTTGACCTGCTCCCCTAGGCTGCACATGCCAGATTGGCAGGCCTCCTGGTATCTGAGACAAGTTTTGGTAAAACTGTTTTGACAGCTAGGCAAGACTGTATGTTTTAAGATTAAAGAGTCGGGTAAGCCAGTTTGGCTTTGACTTGCGCCCCTAGGATGCAAATGCTGGATTAACAGGGTTCCTGATATCTGAGACAAGTTTTGGTAAGGCAATTTTGAGTTCCAGGTGAGGCTGAATGTGTTAAGACTTAATAGTCGGGTGAGACTATTTTGCTTTGACCTGGTCCCCTAGGCCGCAAATGCTAGATTAACAGGGTTCCTGGAATCTAAAACAAGTTTTAGTAAAACAGTTTTGACAGCTAGGTAAGGGTGTATGTTTTAAGATTAAATAGTCGGGTGAGCCTGTTTAGCTTTGACTTGCTCCCCTAGGCTCCGCATGCAAGATTGGCGGGGCACCTGGAATCTAAGACAAGGTTTGGTAAAACAGTTTTGACAGCTAGGCAAGACTGTATGTTTTAAGATTAAGACGTCGGTTGAGCATGTTTGGCTTTGACTTGCGCCCCTAGGCGGCACATGCCAGATTGGCGGGGCTCCTGGAATCTGATAGATGTTTTGGTAAAGCAGTTTTGGCAACCAGATGGGACTGTGTGTTTTCAGATTGGATAATGAGGTCCGACTAATTGGCTTTGACTTGTTCCCCTAGGCTGCAAATGCCAGATTGGCCGGGTTTTGGTAGAGCAGTTTTGGCGGCCAGATGGGGCTGTATGTTTAGTATTAAATAGTCGGGTGAGCCTGTTTTGCTTTGAGCTGCTCCCCTAGGCTGCACATGCCAGATTGGCAGGGCTCCTGGTATCTGAGACAAGTTTTGGTAAAACTGTTTTGACAGCTAGGCAAGACTGTATGTTTTAAGATTAAAGAGTCGGGTAAGCCAGTTTGGCTTTGACTTGCGCCCCTAGGATGCAAATGCTGGATTAACAGGGTTCCTGGTATCTGAGACAAGTTTTGGTAAGGCAATTTTGAGTTCCAGGTGAGGCTGAATGTGTTAAGACTTAATAGTCGGGTGAGACTATTTTGCTTTGACCTGGTCCCCTAGGCTGCAAATGCTAGATTAACAGGGCTCCTGAAATCTAAAAAAAGTTTTAGTAAAACAGTTTTGACAGCTAGGTAAGGCTGTATGTTTTAAGATGAAATAGTCGGGTGAGCCTGTTTAGCTTTGAATTGCGCCCCCAAGATGCATATACTGGATTAACAGGTTTCCTGGTATTTGAGACAAGTTTTGGTAAATCAGTTTTGGCGGCCAGATGGGGCTGTATGTTTTAAGATTTAATAGTCGGGTGAGACTATTATGCTTTGACGTGCTCCCTTACGCTGCAAATGCTAGATTAACAGGACTCCTGGTATCCATGACAAGTTTTGATAAAGCGGTTTTGGCAGCCAGATGGGGCTGTTTGTTTTAAGATGAAATTGTAGAGTGAGCCTGTTTGGCTTTGAACTTCTCCTCTAGGCTGCACACGCAAGATTGTCAGGGCTCCTGGTAACTGAGACAAGGTTTGGTAAAACAGTTTTGACAGCTAGGCAAGACTGTATATTTTCAGATTAAATAGTCGGGTAAGCCTGTTTGCCTTTGTCTTGCGCCCCTAGGATGCAAATGCTGGATTAACAGGGTTCCTGGTATCTGAGACAAGTTTTGGTAAGGCAATTTTGAGTTCTATTTGAGGCTGAATGTGTTACTTAATAGGCAGGTGAGACTATTTTGCTTTGACCTGCTCCCCTAGGCTGCACACGCCAGATTGGCAGGGCTCCTGGTATCTGAGAAAAGGTTTGGTAAAACAGTTTTGACAGCTAAGTCAGGATACATGTTTGAAGGTTGAATAGTCGGGTGAGCCTGTTTGGCTTTGACTTGCTCCCCTAGGATGCAAATGCTGGAATAACAGGGTTCCTGGCATCTGAGACAAGTTTCGCTAAAGCAATTTTGACTTTCAGGTGAGGCTGTATGTTTTAGGATTAAATAGTCGGATGAGCTTGTTTGCCTTTGACTTGCTCCCCTAGGCTACACATGCCAGATTGGCGGGGCTCCAGGAATCTAAGACAAGGTTTGGTAAAACAGTTTTGACAGCTAGGTAAGGCTGAATGTTTTAAGATTAAATAGTCGGGTGAGCCTGTTTAACTTTGAATTGAGCCCCCAGGATGCAAATACTGGATTTACAGGGTTCCTGGTATCTGAGACAAGTTTTGGTAAGGCAATTTTGAGTTCTATTTGAGGCTGAATGTGTTACTTAATAGTCGGGTGAGACTATTTTGCTTTGACTTGGTCCACTAGGCTGCAAATGCTAGATTAACAGGGCTCCTGGAATCTAAAAAAAGTTTTGGTAAAACAGTTTTGACAGCTAGGTAAGGCTGTATGTTCTAAGATTAAATAGTCGGGTGAGACTATTTGGCTTTGACTTGCGCCCCCAGGATGCAAATGCTAGATTATCTGGGATCCTTGTATCTGAGACAAGTTTCGGTAAAGCAATTTTGACTTCCAGGTGAGGCTGTATGTTTTAGGATTAAATAGTCGGATGAGCCTGTTTGGCTTTGACTTGCTCCCCTAGGCTCCACATGCCAGATAGGCGGGGCTCCTGGAATCTAAGACAAGGTTTGGTAAAACAGTTTTGACAGCTAGGCAAGACTGTATGTTTTAAGATTAAGAAGTCGGTTGAGCATGTTTGGCTTTGACTTGCGCCCCTAGGCGGCACATGCCAGATTGGCGGGGCTCCTGGAATCTGATAGACGTTTTGATAAAGCAGTTTTGGCAACCAGATGGGACTGTGTGTTTTCAGATTGGATAATGAGGTCCGACTAATTCGCTTTGACTTGTTCCCCTAGGCTGAAAATGCCAGATTGGCCGGGTTTTGGTAGAGCAGTTTCGGCGGCCAGATGGGGCTGTATGTTTAGTAGTAAATAGACAGGTGAGCCTGTTTTGCTTTGACCTGCTCCCCTAGGCTGCACATGCCAGATTGGCAGGCCTCCTGGTATCTGAGACAAGTTTTGGTAAAACTGTTTTGACAGCTAGGCAAGACTGTATGTTTTAAGATTAAAGAGTCGGGTAAGCCAGTTTGGCTTTGACTTGCGCCCCTAGGATGCAAATGCTGGATTAACAGGGTTCCTGATATCTGAGACAAGTTTTGGTAAGGCAATTTTGAGTTCCAGGTGAGGCTGAATGTGTTAAGACTTAATAGTCGGTTGAGACTATTTTGCTTTGACCTGGTCCCCTAGGCCGCAAATGCTAGATTAACAGGGCTCCTGGAATCTAAAACAAGTTTTAGTAAAACAGTTTTGACAGCTAGGTAAGGGTATATGTTTTAAGATTAAATAGTCGGGTGAGCCTGTTTAGCTTTGACTTGCTCCCCTAGGCTCCGCATGCAAGATTGGCGGGGCTCCTGGAATCTAAGACAAGGTTTGGTAAAACAGTTTTGACAGCTAGGCAAGACTGTATGTTTTAAGATTAAGACGTCGGTTGAGCATGTTTGGCTTTGACTTGCGCCCCTAGGCGGCACATGCCAGATTGGCGGGGCTCCTGGAATCTGATAGATGTTTTGGTAAAGCAGTTTTGGCAACCAGATGGGACTGTGTGTTTTCAGATTGGATAATGAGGTCCGACTAATTGGCTTTGACTTGTTCCCCTAGGCTGCAAATGCCAGATTGGCCGGGTTTTGGTAGAGCAGTTTTGGCGGCCAGATGGGGCTGTATGTTTAGTATTAAATAGTCGGGTGAGCCGGTTTGCTTTGAGCTGCTCCCCTAGGCTGCACATGCCAGATTGGCAGGGCTCCTGGTATCTGAGACAAGTTTTGGTAAAACTGTTTTGACAGCTAGGCAAGACTGTATATTTTAAGATTAAAGAGTCGGGTAAGCCAGTTTGGCTTTGTCTTGCGCCCCTAGGATGCAAATGCTGGATTAACAGGGTTCCTGGTATCTGAGACAAGTTTTGGTAAGGCAATTTTGAGTTCTATTTGAGGCTGAATGTGTTAAGACTTAATAGGCAGGTGAGACTATTTTGCTTTGACCTGCTCCCCTAGGCTGCACACGCCAGATTGGCAGGGCTCCTGGTATCTGAGAAAAGGTTTGGTAAAACAGTTTTGACAGCTAAGTCAGGATACATGTTTGAAGGTTAAATAGTCGGGTGAGCCTGTTTGGCTTTGACTTGCTCCCCTAGGATGCAAATGCTGGAATAACAGGGTTCCTGGCATCTGAGACAAGTTTCGCTAAAGCAATTTTGACTTTCAGGTGAGGCTGTATGTTTAAGGATTAAATAGTCGGATGAGCTTGTTTGGCTTTGACTTGCTCCCCTAGGCTACACATGCCAGATTGGCGGGGCTCCTGGTATCTGACACAAGTTTTGGTAAAACAGTTTTGACAGCTAGGTAAGGCTGAATGTTTTAAGATTAATAAGTCGGGTGAGCCTGTTTAACTTTGAATTGAGCCCCCAGGATGCAAATACTGGATTTACAGGGTTCCTGGTATGTGAGACAAGTTTTGGTAAGGTAATTTTGAGTTACAGGTGAAGCTGAATGTGTTAAGACTTAATAGTCGGGTGAGACTATTTTGCTTTGACTTGGTCCCCTAGGCTGCAAATGCTAGATTAACAGGGCTCCAGGAATCTAAAAAAAGTTTTAGTAAAACAGTTTTGACAGCTAGGTAAGGCTGTATGTTTTAAGATTAAATAGTCGGGTGAGACTATTTGGCTTTGACTTGCGCCCCCAGAATGCAAATGCTAGATTATCTGGGATCCTTGTATCTGAGACAAGTTTCGGTAAAGCAATTTTGACTTCCAGGTGAGGCTGTATGTTTTATGATTAAATAGTCGGATGAGCCTGTTTGGCTTTGACTTGCTCCCCTAGGCTCCACATGCCAGATAGGCGGGGCTCCTGGAATATAAGACAAGGTTTGGTAAAACAGTTTTGACAGCTAGGCAAGACTGTATGTTTTAAGATTAAGAAGTCGGTTGAGCATGTTTGGCTTTGACTTGCGCCATTAGGCGGCACATGCCAGATTGGCGGGGCTCCTGGAATCTGATAGATGTTTTGGTACAGCAGTTTTGGCAAACAAATGGGACTGTGTGTTTTCAGATTGGATAATGAGGTCCGACTAATTGGCTTTGACTTGTTCCCCTAGGCTGCAAATGCCAGATTGGCCGGGTTTTGGTAGAGCAGTTTCGGCGGCCAGATGGGGCTGTATGTTTAGTATTAAATAGTCGGGTGAGCCTGTTTTGCTTTGACCTGCTCCCCTAGGCTGCACTTGCCAGATTGGCAGGGCTCCTGGTATCTGAGACAAGTTTTGGTAAAACTGTTTTGACAGCTAGGCAAGACTGTATGTTTTAAGATTAAAGAGTCGGGTGAGCCTGTTTGGCTTTGACTTGCGCCCCTAGGAGGCAAATGCTGGATTGCTTCCTGGTATCTGAGACAAGTTTTGGTAAGGCAATTTTGAGTTCCAGGTGAGGCTGAATGTGTTAAGACTTAATAGTCGGGTGAGACTATTTTGCTTTGACTTGGTCCCCTAGGCTGCAAATGCTAGATTAACAGGGCTCCTGGAAGCTAAAAAAAGTTTTAGTAAAACAGTTTTGACAGCTAGGTAAGGCTGTTTGTTTTAAGATTAAATAGTCGGGTGAGCCTGTTTAGCTTTGACTTGCGCCCCCAAGATGCAAATACTGGATAAACAGGTTTCCTGGTATCTGAGACAAGTTTTGGTAAATCAGTTTTGGCGGCCAGATGGGGCTGTATGTTTTAGGATTAAATAGTCGGATGAGCCTGTTTGGCTTTGACTTGCTCCCCTAGGCTACACATGCCAGATAGGCGGGGCTCCTGGAATCTAACACAAGGTTTGGTAAAACAGTTTTGACAGCTAGGCAAGACTGTATGTTTTAAGATTATAAAGTCGGTTGAGCATGTTTGGCTTTGACTTGCGCCCCTAGGCGGCACATGCCAGATTGGCGGGGCTCCTGGAATCTGATAGATGTTTTGGTAAAGCAGGTTTGGCAACCAGATGGGACTGTGTGTTTTCAGATTGGATAATGAAGTCCGACTAATTGGCTTTAACTTGTTCCCCTAGGCTGCACATGCCAGATTGGCAGGGCTCCTGGTATCTGAGACAAGTTTTGGTAAAACTGTTTTGACAGCTAGGCAAGACTGTATGTTTTAAGATTAAAGAGTCGGGTAAGCCAGTTTGGCTTTGACTTGCGCCACTAGGATGCAAATGCTGGATTAACAGGGTTCCTGGTATCTGAGACAAGTTTTGGTAAGGCAATTTTGAGTTCCAGGTGAGGCTGAATGTGTTAAGACTTAATAGTCGGGTGAGACTATTGTGCTTTGACTTGGTCCCCTAGGCTGCAAATGCTTGATTAACAGGGCTCCTGGTATCTGAGACAAGTTTTAGTAAAACAGTTTTGACAGCTAGGTAAGGCTGTATGTTTTAAGATTAAATAGTCGGGTGAGCCTGTTTAGCTTTGAATTGCGCCCCCAAGATGCAAATACTGGATTAACAGGTTTCCTGGTATCTGAGACAAGTTTTGGTAAATCAGTTTTGGCGGCCAGATGGGGCTGTTTGTTTTAAGATTTAATAGTCGGGTGAGGCTATTTGGCTTTGACTTGCTCCCTTACGCTGCAAATGCTAGATTAACAGGGCTCCTGGTATCCATGACAAGTTTTGATAAAGCAGCCTTGGCAGCCAGATGGGGCTGTTTGCTTTAAGATTAAATTGTAGAGTGAGCCTGTTTGGCTTTGAACTTCTCCCCTAGGCTGCACACGCAAGATTATCAGGGCTCCTGGTAACTGAGACAAGGTTTGGAAAAACAGTTTTGACAGCTAGGCAAGACTGTATATTTTCAGATTAAATAGTCGGGTAAGCCTGTTTGCCTTTGTCTTGCGCCCCTTGGATGCAAATGCTGGATTAATAAGGTTCCTGGTATCTGAGACAAGTTTTGGTAAGGCAATCTAGAGTTCCAGGTGAGGCTGAATGTGTTAAGACTTAATAGTCGGGTGAGACTATTGTGCTTTGACTTGATCCCCTAGGCTGCAAATGCTAGATTAACAGGGCTCCTGGTATCTGAGACAAGGTTTGGTAAAACAGTTTTGACAGCTAGGTCAGGATACATGTTTGAAGGTTAAATAGTCGGGTGAGCCTGTTTGGCTTTGACTTGCTCCCCTTGGATGCAAATGCTGGAATAACAGGGTTCCTGGCATCTGAGACAAGTTTCGGTAAAGCAATTTTGACTTTCAGGTGAGGCTGTATGTTTTAGGATTAAATAGTCGGATGAGCTTGTTTGGCTTTGACTTTCTCCCCTAGGCTACACATGCCAGATTGGCGGGGCTCCAGGAATCTAAGACAAGGTTTGGTAAAACAGTTTTGACAGCTAGGTAAGGCTGAATGTTTTAGGATTAAATAGTCGGGTGAGCCTGTTTAGCTTTGACTTGCGCCCCCAAGATGCAAATACTGGATTAACAGGTTTCCTGGTATCTGAGACAAGTTTTGGTAAATCAGTTTTGGCGGCCAGATGGGGCTGTTTGTTTTAAGATTTAATAGTCGGGTGAGGCTATTTGGCTTTGACTTGGTCCCCTAGGCTGTAAATGCTAGATTAACAGGGCTCCTGGTATCTGAGACAAGTTTTAGTAAAACAGTTTTGACAGCAAGGTAAGGCTGTATGTTTTAAGATTAAATAGTCGGGTGAGCCTGTTTAGCTTTGACTTGCGCCCCCAAGATGCAAATACTGGATTAACAGGTTTCCTGGTATCTGAGACAAGTTTTGGTAAATCAGTTTTGGCGGCCAGATGGGGCTGTTTGTTTTAAGATTTAATAGTCGGATGAGCCTGTTTGGCTTTGACTTGCTCCACTAGGCTCCACATGCCAGATTGGCGGGGCTCCTGGAATCTAAGACAAGGTTTGGTAAAACAGTTTTGACAGCTAGGTAAGGCTGAATGTTTTAAGATTTAATAGTCGGGTGAGCCTGTTTAACTTTGAATTGAGCCCCCAGGATGCAAATACTGGATTTACAGGGTTCCTGGTATGTGAGACAAGTTTTGGTAAGGTAATTTTGAGTTACAGGTGAGGCTGAATGTGTTAAGACTTAATAGTCGGGTGAGACTATTTTGCTTTGACTTGGTCCCCTAGGCTGCAAATGCTAGATTAACAGGGCTCCTGGAATCTAAAAAAAGTTATAGTAAAACAGTTTTGACAGCTAGGTAAGGCTGTATGTTTTAAGATTAAATAGTCGGGTGAGACTATTTGGCTTTGACTTGCGCCCAGAGGATGCAAATGCTAGATTATCTGGGATCCTTGTATCTGAGACAAGTTTCGGTAAAGCAATTTTGACTTCCAGGTGAGGCTGTATCTTTTAGGATTAAATAGTCGGATGAGCCTGGTTGGCTTTGACTTGCTCCCCTAGGCTCCACATGCCAGATTGGCGGGGCTCCTGGAATCTAAGACAAGGTTTGGTAAAACAGTTTTGACAGCTAGGCAAGACTGTATGTTTTAAGATTAAGAAGTCGGTTGAGCATGTTTGACTTTGACTTGCGCCACTAGGCGTTACATGCCAGATTGGCGGGGCTCCTGGAATCTGATAGATGTTTTGGTAAAGCAGTTTTGGCAACCAGATGGGACTGTGTGTTTTCAGATTGGATAATGAGGTCCGACTAATTGGCTTTGACTTGTTCCCCTAGGCTGCAAATGCCAGATTGGCCGGGTTTTGGTAGAGCAGTTTCGGCGGCCAGATGGGGCTGTATGTTTAGTATTAAATAGTCGGGTGAGCCTGTTTTGCTTTGAGCTGCTCCCCTAGGCTGCACATGCCAGATTGGCAGGGCTCCTGGTATCTGAGACAAGTTTTGGTAAAACTGTTTTGACAGCTAGGCAAGACTGTATGTTTTAAGATTAAAGAGTCGGGTAAGTCAGTTTGGATTTGACTTGCGCCCCTAGGATGCAAATGCTGGATTAACAGGGTTCCTGGTATCTGAGACAAGTTTTGGTAAGGCAATTTTGAGTTCCAGGTGAGGCTGAATGTGTTAAGACTTAATAGTCGGGTGAGACTATTGTGCTTTGACTTGGTCCCCTAGGCTGCAAATGCTAGATTAACAGGGCTCCTGAATTCTAAAAAAAGTTTTAGTAAAACAGTTTTGACAGCTAGGTAAGGCTGTATGTTTTAAGATTAAATAGTTGGGTGAGCCTGTTTAGCTTTGACTTGCGCCCCCAAAATGCAAATACTGGATTAACAGGTTTCCTGGTATCTGAGACAAGTTTTGGTAAATCAGTTTTGGCGGCCAGATGGGGCTGTATGTTTTAGGATTAAATAGTCGGATGAGCCTGTTTGGCTTTGACTTGCTCCCCTAGGCTCCACATGCCAGATAGGCGGGGCTTCTGGAATATAAGACAAGGTTTGGTAAAACAGTTTTGACAGCTAGGCAAGACTGTATGTTTGAAGATTAAAAAGTCGGTTGAGCATGTTTGGCTTTGACTTGCGCCCCTAGGCGGCACATGCCAGATTGGCGGAGCTCCTGGAATCTGATAGATGTTTTGGTAAAGCAGTTTTGGCAACCAGATGGGACTGTGTGTTTTCAGATTGGATAATGAGGTCCGACTAATTGGCTTTAACTTGTTCCCCTAGACTGCAAATGCCAGATTGGCCGGGTTTTGGTAGAGCAGTTTCGGTGGCCAGATGGGGCTGTATGTTTAGTATTAAATAGTCGGGTGAGCCTGTTTTGCTTTGACCTGCTCCCCTAGGCTGCACATGCCAGATTGGCAGGGCTCCTGGTATCTGAGACAAGTTTTGGTAAAACTGTTTTGACAGCTAGGCAAGACTGTCTGTTTTATGATTAAAGAGTCGGGTAAGCCAGTTTGGCTTTGACTTGCGCCCCTAGGATGCAAATGCTGGATTAACAGGGTTCCTGGTATCTGAGACAAGTTTTGGTAAGGCAATTTTGAGTTCCAGGTGAGGCTGAATGTGTTAAGACTTAATAGTCGGGTGAGACTATTGTGCTTTGACTTGGTCCCCTAGGCTGCAAATGCTAGATTAACAGGGCTCCTGGAATCTAAAAAAAGTTTTAGTAAAACAGTTTTGACAGCTAGGTAAGGCTGTATGTTTTAAGATTAAATAGTCGGGTGAGACTATTTGGCTTTGACTTGCGCCACCAGGATGCAAATGCTAGATTATCTGGGATCCTTGTATCTGAGACAAGTTTCGGTAAAGCAATTTTGACTTCCAGGTGAGGCTGTATGTTTTAGAATTAAATAGTCGGATGAGCCTGTTTGGCTTTGACTTGCTCCCCTAGGCGCCACATGCCAGATAGGCGGAGCTCCTGGAATCTAAGACAAGGTTTGGTAAAACAGATTTGACAGCTAGGCAAGACTGTATGTTTTAAGATTAAGAAGTCGGTTGAGCATGTTTGGCTTTGACTTGCGCCACTAGGCGTTACATGCCAGATTGGCGGGGCTCCTGGAATCTGATAGATGTTTGGTAAAGCAGTTTTGGCAACCAGATGGGACTGTGTGTTTTCAGATTGGATAATGAGGTCCGACTAATTGGCTTTGACTTGTTCCCCTAGGCTGCAAATGCCAGATTGGCCGGGTTTTGGTAGAGCAGTTTCAGCGGCCAAATGGGGCTGTATGTTTAGTATTAAATAGTCGGGTGAGCCTGTTTTGCTTTGACCTGCTCCCCTAGGCTGCACATGCCAGATTGGCAGGGCTCCTGGTATCTGAGACAAGGTTTGGTAAAACAGTTTTGACAGCTAGGTCAGGATACATGTTTGAAGGTTAAATAGTCGGGTGAGCCTGTTTGGCTTTGACTTGCTCCCATAGGATGCAAATGCTGGAATAACAGGGTTCCTGGCATCTGAGACAAGTTTCGGTAAAGCAATTTTGACTTTCAGGTGAGGCTGTATGTTTTAGGATTAAATAGTCGGATGAGCTTGTTTGGCTTTGACTTGCTCCCCTTGGCTACACATGCCAGATTGGCGGGGCTCCAGGAATCTAAGACAAGGTTTGGTAAAACAGTTTTGACAGCTAGGTAAGGCTGAATGTTTTAAGATTAAATAGTCGGGTGAGCCTGTTTAACTTTGAATTGAGCCCCTAGGATGCAAATGCTGGATTAACAGGGTTCCTGGTATCTGAGACAAGTTTTGGTAAGGCAATTTTGAGTTTCAGGTGAGGCTGAATGTGTTAAGACTTAATAGTCGGGTGAGACTAGTTTGCATTGACTTGGTCCCCTAGGCTGCAAATGCTAGATTAACAGGGCTCCTGGAATCTAAAAAAAGTTTTAGTAAAACAGTTTTGACAGCTAGGTAAGGCTGTATGTTTTAAGATTAAATAGTCGGGTGAGACTATTTGGCTTTGACTTGCTCCCCCAGGATGCAAATGCTAGATTATCTGGGATCCTTGTATCTGAGACAAGTTTCGGTAAAGCAATTTTGACTTCCAGGTGAGGCTGTGTGTTTTAGGATTAAATAGTCGGATGAGCCTGTTTGGCTTTGACTTGCTCCCCTAGGCTCCACATGCCAGATTGGCGGGGCTCCTGGAATCTAAGACAAGGTTTGGTAAAACATTTTTGACAGCTAGGTCAGGATACATGTTTGAAGGTTAAATAGTCGGGTGAGCCTGTTTGGCTTTGACTTGCTCCCCTAGGATGCAAATGCTGGAATAACAGGGTTCCTGGCATCTGAGACAAGTTTCGGTAAAGCAATTTTGACTTTCAGGTGAGGCTGTATGTTTTAGGATGTTTGGCTTTGACTTGCTCCCCTAGGCTCCACATGCCAGATTGGCAGGGCTCCTGGAATCTAAGACAAGGTTTGGTAAAACAGTTTTGACAGCTAGGCAAGACTGTATGTTTTAAAATTAAGAAGTCGGTTGAGCATGTTTGGCTTTGACTTGCGCCCCTAGGCGGCACATGCCAGATTGGCGGGGCTCCTGGAATCTGATAGATGTTTTGGTAAAGCAGTTTTGGCAACCAGATGGGACTGTGTGTTTTCAGATTGGATAATGAGGTCCGACTAATTGGCTTTAACTTGTTCCCCTAGGCTGCAAATGCCAGATTGGCCGGGTTTTGGTAGAGCAGTTTCGGCGGCCAGATGGGGCTGTATGTTTAGTATTAAATAGTCGGGTGAACCTGTTTTGCTTTGACCTGCTCCCCTAGGCTGCACATGCCAGATTGGCAGGGCTCCTGGTATCTGAGACAAGTTTTGGTAAAACTGTTTTGACAGCTAGGCAAGACTGTATGTTTTAAGATTAAAGAGTCGGGTAAGCCAGTTTGGCTTTGACTTGCGCCCCTAGGATGCAAATGCTGGATTAACAGGGTTCCTGGTATCTGACACAAGTTTTGGTAAGGCAATTTTGAGTTCCAGGTGAGGCTGAATGTGTTAAGACTTAATAGTCGGGTGAGACTATTGTGCTTTGACTTGGTCCCCTAGGCTGCAAATGCTAGATTAACAGGGCTCCTGGAATCTAAAAAAAGTTTTAGTAAAACAGTTTTGACAGCTAGGTAAGGCTGTATGTTTTAAAATTAAATAGTCGGGTGAGCCTGTTTAGCTTTGACTTGCGCCCCCAAGATGCAAATACTGGATTAACAGGTTTCCTGGTATCTGAGACAAGTTTTGGTAAATCAGTTTTGGCGGCCAGATGGGGCTGTTTGTTTTAAGATTAAAGAGTCGGGTGAGCCTGTTTGGCTTTGACTTGCTCCCCTAGGATGCAAATGCTGGATTAATAAGGTTCCTGGTATCTGAGACAAGTTTTAGTAAGGCAATTTTGAGTTCCAGCTGAGGCTGAATGTGTTAAGACTTAATAGTCGGGTGAGTCTATTTGGCTTTGACTTGCTCCCCCAGGCTGCAAATGCTAGATTAACAGGGCTCCTGGAATCTAAAAAAAGTTTTAGTAAAACAGTTTTGACAGCTAGGTAAGGCTGTATGTTTTAAAATTAAATAGTCGGGTGAGCCTGTTTAGCTTTGACTTGCGCCCCCAAGATGCAAATACTGGATTAACAGGTTTCCTGGTATCTGAGACAAGTTTTGGTAAATCAGTTTTGGCGGCCAGATGGGGCTGTTTGTTTTAAGATTAAAGAGTCGGGTGAGCCTGTATGTCTTTGACTTGCGCCCCCAGGATGCAAATACTGGATTAACAGGGTTCCTGGTATTTGAGACAAGTTTTGGTTAATCAGTTTTGACGGCCAGATCGGGCTATATGTTTTAAGATTTAATAGTCGGGTGAGGCTATTTGGCTTTGACTTGCTCCGTTACGCTGCAAATGCTAGATTAACAGGGCTCCTGGTATACATGACAAGTTTTGATAAAGCAGCTTTGGCAGCCAGATGGGGCTGTTTGTTTTAAGATAAAATTGTAGAGTGAGCCTGTTTGGCTTTGAACTTCTCCCCTAGGCTGCACACGCAAGATTGGCAGGGCTCCTGGTAACTGAGACAAGGTTTGGTAAAACAGTTTTGACAGCTAGGCAAGACTGTAGATTTTCAGATTAAATAGACGGGTAAGCCTGTTTGCCTTTGTCTTGCTCCCCTAGGATGCAAATGCTGGATTAACAGGATTCCTGGTATCTGAGACAAGTTTCGGTAAAACAATTTTGACTTCCAGGTCATACTGTATGTTTTAGGATTAAATAGTCGGATGAGCCTGTTTGGCTTTGACTTGCTCGCCTAGGCTCCACATGCCAGATAGGCGGGGCTCCTGGAATCTAAGACAAGGTTTGGTAAAACAGTTTTGACAGCTAGGCAAGACTGTATGTTTCAAGATTAAAAAGTCGGTTGAGCATGTTTGGCTTTGACTTGCGCCGCTAGGCGGCACATGCCAGATTGGCGGGGTTCCTGGAATCTGATAGATGTTTTGGTAAAGCAGTTTTGGCAACCAGATGGGACTGTGTGTTTTCAGATTGGATAATGAGGTCCGACTTATTGGCTTTGACTTGTTCCCTTAGGCTGCAAATGCCAGATTGGCCGGGTTTTGGTAGATCAGTTTCGGCGGCCAGATGGGGCTGTATGTTTTAGTATTAAAAAGTCGGGTGAGCCTGTTTTGCTTTGACCTGCTCCCCTAGGCTGCACTTGCCAGATTGGCAGGGCTCCCGGTATCTGAGACAAGTTTTGGTAAAACAGTTTTGACAGCTAGGCAAGACTGTATGTTTTAAGATTAAAGAGTCGGGTAAGCCTGTTTGGCTTTGACTTGCGCCCCTAGGATGCAAATGCTGGATTAACAGGGTTCCTGGTATCTGAGACAAGTTTTGGTAAGGCAATTTTGAGTTTCAGGTGAGGCTGAATGTGTTAAGACTTAATAGTCGGGTGAGACTAGTTTGCATTGACTTGGTCCCCTAGGCTGCAAATGCTAGATTAACAGGGCTCCTGGAATCTAAAAAAAGTTTTAGTAAAACAGTTTTGACAGCTAGGTAAGGCTGTATGTTTTAAGATTAAATAGTCGGGTGAGCGTGTTTGGCTTTGACTTGCGCCCCCAGGATGCAAATACTGGATTAATAAGGTTCCTGGTATCTGAGACAAGTTTTGGTAAGGCAATTTTGAGTTCCAGGTGAGACTGAATGTGTTAAGACTTAATAGTCGGGTGAGACTATTTTGCTTTGACTTGCTCCCCTAGGCGGCACATGCCAGATTGGCGGGGCTCCTGGAATCTGATATATGTTTTGGTAAAGGAGTTTTGGAAACCAGATGGGACTGTGTGTTTTCAGATTGGATAATGAGGTCAGACTAATTGGCTTTGACTTGATCCCCTAGGCTGCAAATGCCAGATTGGCAGGGTTTTGGTAGAGCAGTTTTGGCGGCCAGATGGGGCTGTATGTTTTAGTATTAAATAGTCGGGTGAGCCTGTTTTGCTTTGGCCTGCTCGCCTAGGCTGCATTTGCCAGATTGGCAGGGCTCCTGGAATCTGAGACAAGTTTCGGTAAAGCAGTTTTGACTTCCAGGTGAGGCTGTATGTTTTAGGATTAAATAGTGGGATGAGCCTGTTTGGCTTTGAATTTCTCCCCTAGGCTCCACATGCCAGATTTGCGGGGCTCCAGTAATCTAAGACAAGGTTTGGTAAAACAGTTTTGAGAGCTAGGCAAGACTGTATGTTTTAAGATTAAAGAGTCGGGTGAGCCTGTTTGGCTTTGACTTGCGCCCCTAGGATGCAAATGCTGGATTAATAAGGTTCCTGGTATCTGAGACAAGTTTTAGTAAGGCAATTTTGAGTTCCAGCTGAGGCTGAATGTGTTAAGACTTAATAGTCGGGTGAGTCTATTTGGCTTTGACTTGCTCCCCCAGGCTGCAAATGCTAGCTTAACAGGGCTCCTGGAATCTAAAAAAAGTTTTAGTAAAACAGTTTTGACAGCTAGGTAAGGCTGTATGTTTAAAGATTAAATAGTCGGGTGAGCCTGTTTAGCTTTGACTTGCGCCCCCAAGATGCAAATACTGGATTAAAAGGTTTCCTGGTATCTGAGACAAGCTTTGGTAAATCAGTTTTGGCGGCCAGATGGGGCTGTTTGTTTTAAGATTAAAGAGTCGGGTGAGCCTGTATGTCTTTGACTTGCGCCCCCAGGATGCAAATACTGGATTAACAGGGTTCCTGGTATTTGAGACAAGTTTTGGTTAATCAGTTTTGACGGCCAGATCGGGCTATATGTTTTAAGATTTAATAGTCGGGTGAGGCTATTTGGCTTTGACTTGCTCCCTTACGCTGCAAATGCTAGATTAACAGGGCTCCTGGTATACATGACAAGTTTTGATAAAGCAGCTTTGGCAGCCAGATGGGGCTGTTTGTTTTAAGATTAAATTGTAGAGTGAGCCTGTTTGGCTTTGAACTTCTCCCCTAGGCTGCACACGCAAGATTGGCAGGGCTCCTGGTAACTGAGACAAGGTTTGGTAAAACAGTTTTGACAGCTAGGCAAGACTGTATATTTTCAGATTAAATAGTCGGGTAAGCCTGTTTGGCTTTGACTTGCGCCCCTAGGATGCAAATGCTGGATTAACAGGGTTCCTGGTATCTGAGACAAGTTTTGGTAAGGCAATTTTGAGTTTCAGGTGAGGTTCAATGCGTTAAGACTTAATAGTGGGGTGAGACTAGTTTGCATTGACTTGGTCCCCTAGGCTGCAAATGCTAGATTAACAGGGCTCCTGGAATCTAAAAAATGGTTTAGTAAAACAGTTTTGACAGCTAGGTAAGGCTGTATGTTTTAAGATTAAATAGTCGGGTGAGCGTGTTTGGCTTTGACTTGCGCCCCCAGGATGCAAATACTGGATTAATAAGGTTCCTGGTATCTGAGACAAGTTTTGGTAAGGCAATTTTGAGTTACAGGTGAGACTGAATGTGTTAAGACTTAATAGTCGGGTGAGACTATTTTGCTTTGACTTGCTCCCCTAGGCGGCACATGCCAGATTGGCGGGGCTCCTGGAATCTGATATATGTTTTGGTAAAGGAGTTTTGGAAACCAGATGGGACTGTGTGTTTTCAGATTGGATAATGAGGTCAGACTAATTGGCCTTGACTTGATCCCCTAGGCTGCAAATGCCAGATTGGCAGGGTTTTGGTAGAGCAGTTTTGGCGGCCAGATGGGGCTGTATGTTTTAGTATTAAATAGTCGGGTGAGCCTGTTTTGCTTTGGCCTGCTCCCCTAGGCTGCATTTGCCAGATTGGCAGGGCTCCTGGAATCTGAGACAAGTTTCGGTAAAGCAGTTTTGACTTCCAGGTGAGGCTGTATGTTTTAGGATTAAATAGTGGGATGAGCCTGTTTGGCTTTGAATTTCTCCCCTAGGCTCCACATGCCAGATTTGCGGGGCTCCAGGAATCTAAGACAAGGTTTGGTAAAACAGTTTTGAGAGCTGGGCAAGACCGTATGTTTTAAGATTAAAGAGTCGGGTGAGCCTGTTTGGCTTTGTATTGCGCCCCTAGGATGCAAATGCTGGATTAACAGGGTTCCTGGTATCTGAGACAAGTTTTAGTAAGGCAATTTTGAGTTCCAGGTAGGGCTGAATGTTTTAAGACTTAGTAGTCGGGTGAGGCTATTTGGCTTTGACTTGCTCCTCTACGCTGCAAATGCTAGATTAATAGGCCTCCTGGTATCCATGACAAGTTTTGATAAAGCAGCTTTTGCAGCCAGATGGGGCTGTTTGTTTTAAGATTAAATTGTAGGATGAGCCTGTTTGGCTTTGAACTTCTCCCCTAGGCTGCACTCGCCAGATTGGCAGGGCTCTTGGTAACTGAGAGTTTTGAGAGCTAGGCAAGACTGAATGTTTTAAGATAAAGGAGTCGGGTGAGCCCAGGGTTCCTGGTATCTGAGACAAGTTTTGTTAAAGCAGTTTTGGCGGCCAGATGGGGCTGTATGTTTTAAGATTTAATAGTCGGGTGAGGCTATTTGGCTTTGACTTTCTCCCATACGCTGCAAATGCTAGATTAACAGGCCTCCTGGTATCCATGACAAGTTTTGATAAAGCAGCTTTGGCAGCCAGATGGGGCTGTTTGTTTTAAAATTAAATTGATTAACAGGGATCCTTGTATTTGAGACAAGTTTCGGTAAAGCAATTTTGACTTCCAGGTGAGGCTGTATGTTTTGGGATTAAATAGTCGGATGAGCCTGTTTGGCTTTGACTGGCTCCCCTAGGCTCCACATGCCAGATAGGCGGGGCTCCTGGAATCTAAGACAAGGTTTGGTAAAACAGTTTTGACAGCTAGGCAAGACTGTATGTTTTAAGATTAAGAAGTCGGTTGAGCATGTTTGGCTTTGACTTGCGCCCCTAGGCTGCAAATGCCAGATTGGCCGGGTTTTGGTAGAGCAGTTTCGGCGGCCAGATGGGGCTGTATGTTTAGTATTAAATAGTCGGGTGAGCCTGTTTTGCTTTGACCTGCTCCCCTAGGCTCCACATGCCAGATAGGCGGGGCTCCTGGAATCTAAGACAAGGTTTTGTAAAACAGTTTTGACAGCTAGGCAAGACTGTACGTTTTAATATTAAAGAGTCAGGTGAGCCAGTTTGGCTTTGACTTGCGCCCCTAGGATGCAAATGCTGGATTAATAAGGTTCCTGGTATCTGAGACAAGTTTTGGTAAGGCAATTTTGAGTTCCAGGTGAGGCTGTATGTTTAAATATTAAATAGTCGGATGAGCCTGTTTGGCTTTGAACTTCTCCCCTAGGCTGCGCTCGCCAGATTGGCAGGGCTCTTGGTAACTGAGAGTTTTGAGAGCTAGGCAAGACTGTATGTTTTAAGATTAAGGAGTCGGGTGAGCCCAGGGTTCCTGGTATCTGAGACAAGTTTTGTTAAAGCAGTTTTGACTTCCAGTTGAGGCTGTATGTTTTAGGATTAAATAGTCGGATGAGCCGGTTTGGCTTTGAATTTCTCCCCTAGGCTCCACATGCCAGATTGGCGGGGCTCCTGGAATCTAAGGCAAGGTTTTGTAAAACAGTTTTGAGAGCTAGGCAAGACTGTACGTTTTAAGATTAAAGAGTCAGGTGAGCCAGTTTGGCTTTGACTTGCGCCCCTAGGATGCAAATGCTGGATTAATAAGGTTCCTGGTATCTGAGACAAGTTTTGGTAAGGCAATTTTGAGTTCCAGGTGAGGCTGAATGTGTTAAGACTTAATAGTCGGCTGAGTCTATTTTGCTTTAACTTGCTTCCCTAGGCTGCAAATGATAGATTAACAGGGCTCCTGGAATCTAAAAAAAGTTTTAGTTAAACAGTTTTGGCAGCTAGGTAAGGCTGTATGTTTTAAGATTAAATAGTCGGGTGAGCCTGTTTGGCTTTGTCTTGCGCCCCTAGGATGCAAATGCTGGATTAACAGGGTTCCTGGTATCTGAGACAAGTTTTGGTAAGGCAATTTTGAGTTCCAGGTGAGGCTGAATTATTTAAGACTTAGTAGTCGGGTGAGGCTATTTGGCTTTGACTTGCTCCTCTACGCTGCAAATGCTAGATTAATAGGCCTCCTGGTATCCATGACAAGTTTTAATAAAGCAGCTTTTGCAGCCAGATGGGGCTGTTTGTTTTAAGATTAAATTGTAGGATGAGCCTGTTTGGCTTTGAACTTCTCCCCTAGGCTGCACACGCCAGATTGGCTGGGCTCCTGGTAACTGAGACAAGGTTTGGTACAACAGTTCTGACAGCTAGGTAAGGCTGTATGTCTTAAGATTAAATAGTCAAGTGAGTGTGTTTGGCTTTGACTTGCGCCCCTAGGATGCAAATGCTGGAATAACAGGGTTCCTGGTATCTGAGACAAGTTTTGGTAAATCAGTTTTGGCGGCCAGATGGGGCTATATGTTTAAAGATTTTATAGTCGGGTGAGCTTGTTTGGCTTTGACTTCCGCCCCTAGGATGCAAATCCAGGATTAAGAGGGTTCCTGGTATCTGAGACAAGTTTTGGTAAGGCAATTTTGCGTTCCAGGTGAGGCTGAATGTGTTAAGACTTAATAGTCGGGTGAGTCTATTTGGCTTTGACTTGCTCCCCTACGCGGAACATGCCAGATTGGCGGGGCTCCTGGAATCTATGACAAGGTTTGGTAAAACAGTTTTGACAGGTGGGCAAGACCGTATGTTTTAAGATTAAAGAGTCGGGTGAGCCTGTTTGGCTTTGTATCGCGCCAATAGGATGCAAATGCTGGATTAACAGGGTTCCTGGTATCTGAGACAAGTTTTGGTAAGGCAATTTTGAGTTCCAGGTACGGCTGAATGTTTTAAGACTTAGTAGTCGGGTGAGGCTATTTGGCTTTGACTTGCTCCTCTACGCTGCAAATGCTAGATTAATAGGCCTCCTAGTATCCATGACAAGTTTTGATAAAGCAGCTTTTGCAGCCAGATGGGGCTGTTTCTTTTAAGATTAAATTGTAGGATGAGCCTGTTTGGCTTTGAACTTCTCCCCGAGGCTGCACACGCCAGATTGGCAGGGCTCCTGGTAACTGAGACAAGGTTTGGTAAAACAGTTTTGAGAGCTAGGCAAGACTGTATTTTTTAAGATTAAAGAGTCGGGTGAGCCCAGGGTTCCTGGTATCTGAGACAAGTTTTGTTAAAGCAGTTTTGGCGGCCAGATGGGGCTGTATGTTTTAAGATTTAATAGTCAGGTGAGGCTATTTGGCTGTGACTTGCTCCCATTCGCTGCAAATGCTAGATTAACAGGGTTCCTGGTATCCATGACAAGTTTTGATAAAGCAGCTTTTGCAGCCAGATGATTCTGTTTGTTTTAAGATTAAATTGATTAACAGGATCCTTGTATCTGGGACAAGTTTCGGTAAAGCAATTTTGACTTCCAGTTGAGGCTGTATGTTTTAGGATTAAATAGTCGGATGAGCCTATTTGGCTTTGACTTGCGCCCCTAGGATGCAAATGCTAGATTATCAGGAATCCTTGTATCTGAGACAAGTTTCGGTAAAGCAGTTTTGACTTCCAGGTGAGGCTGTATGTTTTAGGATTAAATATTCGGATGAGCCTGTTTGGCGGGGCTCCTGAAATCTAAGACAAGGTTTGGTAAAACAGTTTTGACAGGTGGGCAAGACCGTATGTTTTAAGATTAAAGAGTCGGGTGAGCCTGTTTGGCTTTGTATCGCGCCAATAGGATGCAAATGCTGGATTAACAGGGTTCCTGGTATCTGAGACAAGTTTTGGTAAGGCAATTTTGAGTTCCAGGTACGGCTGAATGTTTTAAGACTTAGTAGTCGGGTGAGGCTATTTGGCTTTGACTTGCTCCTCTACGCTGCAAATGCTAGATTAATAGGCCTCCTGGTATGCATGACAAGTTTTGATAAAGCAGCTTTTGCAGCCAGATGGGGCTCTTTGTTTTAAGATTAAATTGTAGGATGAGCCTGTTTGGCTTTGAACTTCTCCCCTAGGCTGCACACGCCAGATTGGCAGGGCTCTGGGTAACTGAGAGTTTTGAGAGCTAGGCAAGACTGTATGTTTTAAGATTAAGGAGTCGGGTGAGCCCAGGGTTCCTGGTATCTGAGACAAGTTTTGTTAAAGCAGTTTTTGCGGCCAGATGGGGCTGTATGTTTTAAGATTTAATAGTCGGGTGATGCTATTTGGCTTTGACTTGCTCCCATACGCTGCAAATGCTACATTAACAGGCCTCCTGGTATCCATGACAAGTTTTGATAAAGCAGCTTTGGCAGCCAGATGGGGCTGTTTGTTTTAAAATTAAATTGATTAACAGTGATCCTTGTATCTGAGACAAGTTTCGGTAAAGCAATTTTGACTTCCAGTTAAGGCTGTAAGTTTTAGGATTAAATAGTCGGATGAGCCTGTTTGGCTTTGAATTTCTCCCCTAGGCTCCACATGCCAGATTGGCGGGGCTCCTGGAATCTAAGACAAGGTTTGGTAAAACAGTTTTGAGAGCTAGGCAAGACTGTACGTTTTAAGATTAAAGAGTCAGGTGAGCCAGTTTGGCTTTGACTTGCGGCCCTAGGATGCAAATGCTGGATTAATAAGGTTCCTGGTATCTGAGACAAAATTTGGTAAGGCAATTTTGAGTTACAGGTGAGGCTGAATGTGTTAAGACTTAATAGTCGGGTGAGTCTATTTTGCTTTAACTTGCTCCCCTAGGCTGCAAAAGATAGATTAACAGGGCTCCTGGAATCTAAAAAAAGTTTTAGTAAAACAGTTTTGACAGCTAGGTATGGCTGTATGTTTTAAGATTAAATAGTCGGGTGAGCCTGTTTGGCTTTGTCTTGCGCCCCTTGGATGCAAATGCTGGATTAACAGGGTTCCTGGTATCTGAGACAAGTTTTGTTAAAGCAGTTTTGGCGGCCAGATGGGGCTGTATGTTTTAAGATTTAATAGTCGGGTGAGGCTATTTGGCTTTGACTTGCTCCCATACGCTGCAAATGCTACATTAACAGGCCTCCTGGTATCCATGACAAGTTTTGATAAAGCAGCTTTTGCAGCCAGATGATTCTGTTTGTTTTAAGATTAAATTGATTAACAGGGATCCTTGTATCTGAGACAAGTTTCGGTAAAGCAATTTTGACTTCCAGTTGAGGCTGTATGTTTTAGGATTAAATAGTCAAATGAGCCTATTTGGCTTTGACTTGCGCCCCTAGGATGCAAATGCTAGATTATCAGGGATCCTTGTATCTGAGACAAGTTTCGGTAAAGCAGTTTTGACTTCCAGGTGAGGCTGTATGTTTTAGGATTAAATAGTCGGATGAGCCTGTTTGGCTTTGAATTTCTCCCCTAGGTTCCACATGCCAGATTGGCGGGGCTCCTGGAATCTAAGACAAGGTTTGGTAAGACAGTTTGGAGAGCTAAGCAAGACTGTATGTTTTAAGATTAAAGAGTCAGGTGAGCCAGTTTGGCTTTGACTTGCGCCCCTAGGATGCAAATGCTGGATTAACAGGGTTCCTGGTGTCTGAGACAAGCTTTGGTAAAGCAATATTGACTTCCAGGTGAGGCTGTATGTTTTAGGATTAAATAGTCGGATGAGCCTGTTTGGCTTTGACTTCCGCCCCTAGGATGCAAATGCTGGATTAACAGGGTTCCTTGTATCTGAGACAAGCTTTGGTAAGGCAATTTTGACTTCCAGGTAAGTATGAATTTTTTAAGACTTAATAGTCGGGTGAGACTAATTTGCTTTGACTTGCTCCCCTTGGCTGCAAATGCTAGATTAACAGGGCTTCTGGAATCTAAAAAAAGTTTAAGTAAAACAGTTTTGACAGCTAGGCAAGACCGTATGTTTTAAGATTAAAGAGTCGGGTGAGCCTGTTTGGCTTTGACTTGCGCCCCTAGGATGCAAATGCTGGATTAACAGGGTTCCTGGTATCTGAGACAAGTTTTGGTAAGGCAATTTTGAGTTCCAGGTGGGCTGAATGTGTTAAGACTTAATAGTTGGGTGAGACTAATTTGCTTTGACTTGCTCCCCTAGGCTGCAAATGCTAGATTAACAGGGCTCCTGGAATCTACAAAAAGTTTTAGTAAAACAGTTTTGACAGCGAGGTAAGGCTGTATGTTTGAGGATTAAATAGTCGGGTGAGCCTGTTTGGCTTTGTCTTGCGCCCCTAGGATGCAAATGCTGGATTAACAGGGTTCCTGGTATGTGAGACAAGTTTTGGTAAGGCAATTTTGAGTTCCAGGTCAGGCTGAATGTTTTAAGACTTAATAGTCGGGTGAGGCTATTTGGCTTTGAATTGCTCCCCTACGCTGCAAATGCTAGATTAACAGGCATCGTGGTATCCATGACAGGTTTTGATAAAGCAGCTTTTGCAGCCAGATGGGGCTGTTTGTTTTAAGATTAAATTGTAGGATGAGCCTGTTTGGCTTTGAACTGCGCACCTAGGATGCAAATGCTGGATTAACAGGGTTCCTGGTATCTGACACAAGTTTTGGTAAAGCAGTTTGGCGGCCAGTTGGGGTTGTATGTTTTAAGATTAAATAGTCGGGTGAGACTAGGCTGCAAATGCTAGATTATCAGGGATCCTTGTATCTGAGACAAGTTTCGGTAAAGCAGTTTTGACTTCCAGGTGAGGCTGTATGTTTTAGGATTAAATAGTCGGATGAGCCTGTTTGGCTTTGAATTTCTCCCCTAGGCTCCACATGCCAGATTGGCGTTGCTACTGGAATCTAAGACAAGGTTTGGTAAAACAGTTCTGAGAGCTAGGGAAGACTGTATGTTTTAAGATTAAAGAGTCAGGTGAGCCTGTTTGGCTTTGACTTGCGCCCCTAGGATGCAAATGCTGGATTAATAAGGTTTCTGGTATCTGAGACAAGTTTTGGTAAGGCAATTTTGTGTTCCAGGTGAGGCTGAATGTGTTAAGACTTAAAAGTCGGGTGAGTCTATTTTGCTTTGACTTGCTCCCCTAGGCTGCAAATGCTGGATTAACAGGGCTCCTGGAATCTAAAAAAAGTTTTAGTAAAACAGTTTTGACAGCTAGGTAGAGCTGTATGTTTTGAGATTAAATAGTCGGGTGAGCCTGTTTGGCTTTGACTTGCGCCCCTATGATGCAAATGCTGGATTGGTTCCTGGTATCTGAGACAAGTTTTGGTAAGGCAATTTTGAGTTCCAGGTGAGGCTGAATGTGTTAAGACTTAATAGTCGGGTGAGTCTATTTGGCTTTGAGTTGCTCCCCTAGGCGGCACATGCCAGATTGGCGGGGCTCCTGGAATCTAAGACAAGGTTTGGTAAAACAGTTTTGACAGCTGGGCAAGACCGTATGTTTTAAGATTAAAGAGTCGGGTGAGCCGGTTTGGCTTTGTATTGCGCCCCTAGGATGCAAATACTGGATTAACACTGTTCCTGGTATCTGAGACAAGTTTTGGTAAGGCAATTTTGAGTTCCAGGTACGGCTGAATGTTTTAAGACTTAGTAGTCGGGTGAGGCTATTTGGCTTTGACTTGCTCCTCTACGCTGCAAATGCTAGATTAATAGGCCTCCTGGTATGCATGACAAGTTTTGATAAAGCAGCTTTTGCAGCTTGATGGGGCTGTTTGTTTTAAGATTAAATTGTAGGATGAGCCTGTTTGGCTTTGAACTTCTCCCCGAGGCTGCACACGCCAGATTGGCAGGGCTCCTGGTAACTGAGACAAGGATTGGTAAAACAGTTTTGAGAGCTAGGCAAGACTGTATTTTTTAAGATTAAAGAGTCGGGTGAGCCCAGGGTTCCTGGTATCTGAGACAAGTTTTGTTAAAGCAGTTTTGGCGGCCAGATGGGGCTGTATGTTTTAAGATTTAATAGTCAGGTGAGGCTATTTGGCTTTGACTTGCTCCCATACGCTGCAAATGCTAGATTAACAGGGCTCCTGGTATCCATGACAAGTTGTGATAAAGCAGCTTTGGCAGCCAGATGGGGCTGTTTGTTTTAAGATTAAATTGATTAACAGGGATCCTTGTATCTGAGACAAGTTTCGATAAAGCAATTTTGACTTCCAGTTGAGGCTGTATGTTTTAGGATTAAATAGTCGGATGAGCCTAAATGGCTTTAACTTGCGCCCCTAGGATGCAAATGCTAGATTATCAGGGATCCTTGTATCTGAGACAAGTTTCGGTAAAGCAGTTTTGACTTCCAGGTGAGGCTGTATGTTTTAGGATTAAATAGTCGGATGAGCCTGATTGGCTTTGAATTTCTCCCCTAGGCTCCACATGCCAGATAGGCGGGGCTCCTGGAATCTAAGACAAGGTTTGGTAAAACAGTTTTTAGAGCTAAGCAAGACTGTATGTTTTAAGATTAAAGAGTCAGGTGAGCAAGTTTGGCTTTGACTTGCGCCCCTAGGATGCAAATGCTGGATTAACAGGGTTCCTGGTGTCTGAGACAAGCTTTGGTAAAGCAATTTTGACTTCCAGGTGAGGCTGTATGTTTAAGGATTAAATAGTCGGATGAGCCTGTTTGGCTTTGACTTCCGCCCCTAGGATGCAAATGCTGGATTAACAGGGTTCCTGGTGTCTGAGACAAGCTTTGGTAAGGCAATTTTGACTTCCAGGTGAGGCTGAATTTTTTACGACTTAATAGTCGGGTGAGACTAATTTGCTTTGACTTGCTCCCTTAGGCTGCAAATGCTAGATTAACAGGGTTTCTGGAATCTAAAAAAAGTTTAAGTAAAACAGTTTTGACAGCTAGGTAAGGCTGTATGTTTGAGGATTAAATAGTCGGGTGAGCCTGTTTGGCTCTGACTTCCGCCCCTAGGATGCAAATGCTGGATTAACAGGGTTCCTGGTGTCTGAGACAAGCTTTGGTAAAGCAATTTTGACTTCCAGGTGAGGCTGTATGTTTTAAGATTAAAGAGTCGGGTGAGCCTGTTTGGCTTTGACTTGCGCCCCTAGGAAGCAAATGCTGGATTAACAGGGTTCCTGGTATCTGAGACAAGTTTTGGTAAGGCAATTTTGAGTTCCAGGTGGGGCTGAATGTGTTAAGACTTAATAGTCGGGTGAGACTAATTTGCTTTGACTTGCTCCCCTAGGCTGCAAATGCTAGATTAACAGGGCTCCTGGAATCTAAAAAAAAGTTTTAGTAAAACAGTTTTGACAGCTAGGTAAGGCTGTATGTTTGGGGATTAAATAGTCGGGTGAGCCTGTTTGGCTTTGTCTTGCGCCCCTAGGATGCAAATGCTGGATTAACAGGGTTCCTGGTATCTGACACAAGTTTTGGTAAAGCAGTTTGGCGGCCAGATGGTGTTAAATGTTTTAAGACTTAATAGTCGGGTGAGGCTATTTGGCTTTGAATTGCTCCCCTACGCTGCAAATGCTAGATTAACAAGCATCGTGGTATCCATGACAGGTTTTGATAAAGCAGCTTTTGCAGCCAGATGTCTTAAGATTAAATTGTAGGATGAGCCTGTTTGGCCTTGAACTGCGCACCTAGGATGCAAACGCTGGATTAACAGGGTTCCTGGTATCTGACACAAGTTTTGGTAAAGCAGTTTGGCGGCCAGTTGGGGTTGTCTGTTTTAAGATTTAATAGTCGGGTGAGACTATTTGGCTTTGACTTGCTACCCTAGGCTGCAAATGCTAGATTAACAGAGATCCTTGTATCTGAGACAAGTTTCGGTAAAGCAATTTTGACTTCCAGGTGGCTTTGACAGCTAGATGGGGCAGTATGTTTTAAGATTAAATTGTCGGGTGAGCCTGTTTGGCTTTGAACTGCGCCTCTAGGATGCAAATGCTGGATTAACAGGGTTCCTGGTATCTGACACAAGTATTGGTAAAGCAGTTTGGCGGCCAGATGGGGTTGTATGTTTTAAAATTTAATAGTCGGGTGAGTCTATTTGGCTTTGACATGCTCCCCTAGGCTGCAAAAGCTAGATTAACAGAGATTGGTGGGGCTCCTGGTAAGTGAGACAAGGTTTGGTAAAACAGTTTTGACAGCTAGGCAAGACTGTATGTTTTAAGATTAAATAGACGGGTGAGCCCAGGGTTCCTGGGATCTGAGACAAGTTTTGTTAAAGCAGTTTTGGCGGCCAGATGGGGCTGTATGTTTTACGATTTAATAGTCGGGTGAGGCTATTTGGCTTTGACTTGCTCCCCTACGCTGCAAATGTTAGATTAACAGGGCTCCTGGTATACATGACAAGTTTTGATAAAGCAGCTTTGGCAGCCAGATGGGGCTGTTTGTTTTAAGATTAAATTATAGGATGAGCCTGTTAGGCTTTGAACTTCTCCCCCGGGCTGCACACGCCAAATTGGCAGGGCTCCTGGTAACTGGGACAAGGTTTGGTAAAACAGTTTTGACAGCTAGCCTAGACCGTATGTTTTAAGATTAAAGAGTCGGGTGAGCCTGTTTGGCTTTGTCTTGCGCCCCTTGGATGCAAATGCTGGATTAACAGGGTTCCTGGTATCTGAGACAAGTTTTGGTAATGCAATTTTGAGTTCCAGGTTAGGCTGAATGTTTTAAGACTTAATAGTCGGGTGAGGCTATTTGGCTTTGCCTTGCTCCCCTAGGCGGCACATGCCAAATTGGTGGGGCTCCTGGAATCTAAAAAAAGTGTTGGTAAAACAGTTTTGACAGCTAGGTCAGGCTACATGTATTAAGATTAAATAGTCGGGTGAGCTTGTTTGCCTTTGACTTTCGCCCACAGGATGCAAATACTGGATTAACAGGGTTCCTGGTATCTGACACAAGTTTTGGTAAAGCAGTTTGGCGGCCAGGTGGGGTTGTATGTTTTAAGATTTAATAGTCGGGTGAGACTATTTGGCTTTGACATGCTAGCCTAGGCTGCAAATGCTACATTAACAGAGATCCTTGTTTCTGAGACAAGTTTCGGTAAAGTAATTTTGACTTCCAGGTGAGGCTGTATGGTTTAAGATTAAAAAGTTGGATGAGCCTGTTTGGCTTTGACTTGCTCCTCTAGGCTCCACATGCCAGATTGTCGGGGCTCCTGGCATCTAAGACAAGGTTTGGTAAAACAGTTTTGGCAGCTAGGCAAGACTGTATGGTTTTAGATTAAATAGTCGGTTGAACCTGTTTGGCTTTGACTTGCTACCCTAGGCTGCAAATGCCAGTTTAAAAGGTCTCCTGGTATCTAAGACAAGTTTTGGTAAAGCAGTTTTGGCAGCCAGATGGGGCTGTTTGCTTTAAGGCTAAATTTAAAATTGTCCTGGTATCTGAGACAAGTTTTGGTAAGGCAATTTTGAGTTACAGGTGAGGCTGAATGTGTTAGGACTTAAAAGTCAGGTGAGACTATTTTGCTTTGACTTGCTCCCCTAGGCTGCAAATGCTAGATTAACAGGGCTCCTGGAATCTAAAAAAAATTTTGGTAAAACAGTTTTGACAGCTAGGTCAGGCTACATGTATTAAGATTAAATAGTCGGGTGAGCCTGTAAGCCTTTGACTTGCGCCCACAGGATGCAAATACTGGATTAACAGGGTTTCTGGTATCTGAGACAAGTTTTTGTAAGGCAATTTTGAGTTACAGGTGAGGCTGAATGTGTTAAGACTTAATAGTAAGGTGAGAATATTTTGCTTTGACTTGCTCCCCTACGCTGCAAATGCTAGATTAACAGGGCTCCTAGTATCGAAGACAAGTTTTGGAAATGCAGTTTTGGCAGCCAGATGGGGCTGTATGTTTTAAGATTAAATTGTCGGGTGAGCCTGTTTGGCTTTGAACTGCGCCCCTAGGATGCAAATGCTGGATTAACAGGGTTCCTGGTATCTGACACAAGTTTTGGTAAAGCAGTTTGGCGGCCAGTTGGGGTTGTATTTGACTTGCTTTGACTTGCTACCCTAGGCTGCAAATGCTAATTAACAGAGATCCTTGTATCTGAGACAAGTTTCGGTAAAGCAATTTTGACTTCCAGGTGGCTTTGGCAGCCAGATGGGGCAGTATGTTTTAAGATGAAATTGTCGGGTGAGCCTGTTTGGCTTTAAACTGCGCCTCTAGGATGCAAATGCTGGATTAACAGGGTTCCTGGTATCTGACACAAGTTTTGGTAAAGCAGTTTAAGATTTAAGAGTCGGGTGAGACTATTTGGCTTTGACTTGCTACCCTAGGCTGCAAATGCCAGATTAAAAGGTCTCCTGGTGTCTAAGACAAGTTTTGGTAAAGCAGTTTTGGCAGCCAGATGGGGCTGTTTGTTTTAAGATTAAATTGTAAATTGTCCTGGTATCTGAGACAAGTTTTGGTAAGGCAATTTTGAGTTACAGGTGAGGCTGAATGTGTTAAGACTTAAAAGTCAGGTGAGACTATTTGGCTTTGACTTGCTCCCCTAGGCTGCAAATGCTAGATTAACAGGGCTCCTGAAATTTAAAAAAAGTATTGGTAAAACAGTTTTGACAACTAGGTCAGGCTACATGTTTGAAGATTAAATAGTCGGGTGAGCCTGTTTGACTTTGACTTGCGCCCCGAGGATGCAAATACTGGATTAACAGTGTTCCTGGTATCTGAGACAATTTTTGGTAAGGCAATTTTGAGTTAGAGGTGAGGCTGAATGTGTTAAGACTTAATAGTCAGGTTAGACTATTTTGCTTTGACTTGCTCCCCTAGGCTGCAAATGCTAGAATAACAGGGCTCCTGGTATCTAAGACAAAATTTGGTAAAGCAGTTTTGGCAGCCAGATGGGGCTGTATGTTTTAAGATTAAATTGTCGGGTGAGCCTGTTTGGCTTTGAACTGCGCCCCTAGGCTGCAAATGCTAGATTAACAGAGATCCTTGTATCTGAGACAAGTTTCGGTAAAGCAATTTTGACATCCAGGTGGCTTTTGGCAGCCAGATGGGGCTGTATGTTTTAAGATTAAATTGTAGGTTGAACCTGTTTGGCTTTGACTTGCTCCCCTAGGCTGAAAATGCCAGTTTAAAAGGTCTCCTGGTATCTAAGACAAGTTTTGGTAAAGCAGTTTTGTCAGCCAGATGGGGCTGTTTGCTTTAAGGTTAAATTTTAAATTGTCCTGGTATCTGAGACAAGTTTTGGTAAGGCAATTTTGAGTTACAGGTGAGGCTGAATGTGTTAGGACTTAAAAGTCAGGTGAGACTATTTTGCTTTGACTTGCTCCCCTAGGCTGCAAATGCTAGATTAACAGGGCTCCTGGAATCTAAAAAAAGTTTTGGTAAAACAGTTTTGACAGCTAGGTCAGGCTACATGTATTAAGATTAAATAGTCGGGTGAGCCTGTTAGCCTTTGACTTGCGCCCACAGGATGCAAATACAGGATTAACAGGGTTCCTGGTATCTGAGACAAGTTTTTGTAAGGCAATTTTGAGTTACAGGTGAGGCTGAATGTGTTAAGACTTAATAGTCAGGTTAGACTATTTTGCTTTGACTTGCTCCCCTAGGCTGCAAATGCTAGATTAACAGGGCTCCTGGTATCTAAGACAAGTTTTGGTAAAGCAGTTTTGGCAGCCAGATGGGGCTGTATGTTTTAAGATTAAATTGTCGGGTGAGCCTGTTTGGCTTTGAACTGCGCCCCTAGGCTGCAAATGCTAGATTAACAGAGATCCTTGTATCTGAGACAAGTTTCGGTAAAGCAATTTTAACATCCAGGTGGCTTTTGGCAGCCAGATGGGGCTGTATGTTTTAAGATTAAATTGTAGGTTGAACCTGTTTGGCTTTGACTTGCTCCCCTAGGCTGCACATGCCAGTTTAAAAGGTCTCCTGGTATCTAAGACAAGTTTTGGTAAAGCAGTTTTGTCAGCCAGATGGGGCTGTTTGCTTTAAGGTTAAATTTTAAATTGTCCTGGTATCTGAGACAAGTTTTGGTAAGGCAATTTTGAGTTACAGGTGAGGCTGAATGTGTTAGGACTTAAAAGTCAGGTGAGACTATTTTGCTTTGACTTGCTCCCCTAGGCTGCAAATGCTAGATTAACAGGGCTCCTGGAATCTAAAAAAAGTTTTGGTAAAACAGTTTTGACAGCTAGGTCAGGCTACATGTATTAAGATTAAATAGTCGGGTGAGCCTGTTAGCCTTTGACTTGCGCCCACAGGATGCAAATACAGGATTAACAGGGTTCCTGGTATCTGAGACAAGTTTTTGTAAGGCAATTTTGAGTTACAGGTGAGGCTGAATGTGTTAAGACTTAATAGTCAGGTTAGACTATTTTGCTTTGACTTGCTCCCCTAGGCTGCAAATGCTAGATTAACAGGGCTCCTGGTATCTAAGACAAGTTTTGGTAAAGCAGTTTTGGCAGCCAGATGGGGCTGTATGTTTTAAGATTAAATTGTCGGGTGAGCCTGTTTGGCTTTGAACTGCGCCCCTAGGATGCAAATGCTGGATTAACAGGGTTCCTGGTATCTGACACAAGTTTTGGTAAAGCAGTTTGGCGGCCAGTTGGGGTTGTATTTGACTTGCTTTGACTTGCTACCCTAGGCTGCAAATGCTAATTAACAGAGATCCTTGTATCTGAGACAAGTTTCGGTAAAGCAATTTTGACTTCCAGGTGGCTTTGGCAGCCAGATGGGGCAGTATGTTTTAAGATTAAATTGTCGGGTGAGCCTGTTTGGCTTTAAACTGCGCCTCTAGGATGCAAATGCTGGATTAACAGGGTTCCTGGTATCTGACACAAGTTTTGGTAAAGCAGTTTAAGATTTAATAGTCGGGTGAGACTATTTGGCTTTGACTTGCTACCCTAGGCTGCAAATGCCAGATAAAAAGGTCTCCTGGTGTCTAAGACAAGTTTTGCTAAAGCAGTTTTGGCAGCCAGATGGGGCTGTTTGTTTTAAGATTAAATTGTAAATTGTCCTGGTATCTGAGACAAGTTTTGGTAAAGCAATTTTGAGTTACAGGTGAGGCTGAATGTGTTAAGACTTAAAAGTCAGGTGAGACTATTTGGCTTTGACTTGCTCCCCTAGGCTGCAAATGCTAGATTAACAGGGCTCCTGAAATTTAAAAAAGTATTGGTAAAACAGTTTTGACAACTAGGTCAGGCTACATGTTTGAAGATTAAATAGTCGGGTGAGCCTGTTTGACTTTGACTTGCGCCCCCTGGATGCAAATACTGGATTAACAGAGTTCCTGGTATCTGAGACAATTTTTGGTAAGGCAATTTTGAGTTAGAGGTGAGGCTGAATGTGTTAAGACTTAGTAGTCAGGTGAGACTATTTTGCTTTGACTTGCTACCCTAGGCTGCAAATGCTAGATTAACAGGGCTCCTGGTATCTAAGACAAGTTTTGGTAAAGCAGTTTTGGCAGCCAGATGGGGCTGTATGTTTTAAGATTAAATTGTCGGGTGAGCCTGTTTGGCTTTGAACTGCGCCCCTAGGCTGCAAATGCTAGATTAACAGAGATCCTTGTATCTGAGAAAAGTTTCGGTAAAGCAATTTTGACTTCCAGGTGGCTTTGGCAGCCAGATGGGGCTGTATGTTTTAAGATTAAATTGTAGGATGAGCCTGTTTGGCTTTGAACTGCGCCCCTAGTATGCAAATGCTGGATTAACAGGGTTCCTGGTATCTGACACAAGTTTTGGTAAAGCATTTTGGCGGCCAGTTGGGGTTGTATGTTTTAAGATTTAATAGTCGGGTGTAACTATTTGGCTTTGACGTGCTAGCCTAGGCTGCAAATGCTACATTAACAGAGATCCTTGTATCTGAGACAAGTTTCGGTAAAGTAATTTTGACTTCCAGGTGAGGCTGTATATTTTAAGATTAAATAGTTGGATGAGCCTGTTTGGCTTTGACTTGCTCCTCTAGGCTCCACATGCCAGATTGTCGGGGCTCCTGGAATCTAAGACAAGGTTTGGTAAAACAGTTTTGACAGCTAGGCAAGACTGTATGTTTTAAGATTAAATAGTCGGTTGAACCTGTTTGGCTTTGACTTGCTCCCCTAGGCTGCAAATGCCAGTTTAAAAGATCTCCTGGTATCTAAGACAAGTTTTGGTAAAGCAGTTTTGGCAGCCAGATGGGGCTGTTTGCTTTAAGGTTAAATTGTAAATTGTCCTGGTATCTGAGACAAGTTTTGGTAAGGCAATTTTGAGTTACAGGTGAGGATGAATGTGTTAGGACTTAAAAGTCAGGTGAGACTATTTTGCTTTGACTTGCTCCCCGAGGCTGCAAATGCTAGATTAACAGGGCTCCTGGAATCTAAAAAAAGTTTTGGTAAAACAGTTTTGACAGCTAGTTCAGGCTACATGTTTGAAGATTAAATAGTCGGGTGAGCTTGTTTGACTTTGACTTGCGCCCCAGGTTGCAAATACTGGATTAACAGGGTTCCTGGTATCTGAGACAAGTTTTGGTAAGGCAATTTTGAGTTACAGGTGAGGCTGAATGTGTTAAGACTTAATAGTCAGGTGAGACTATTTTGCTTTGACTTGCTCCCCTAGGCGGCAAATGCTAGATTAACAGGGCTCCAGGTATCTAAGACAAGTTTTGGTAAAGCAGTTTTGGCAGCCAGATGGGGCTGTATGTTTTAAGATTAAATTGTCGGGTGAGCCTCTTTGGTTTTGAACTGCACCCCTAGGATGCAAATGCTGGATTAACAGGATTCCTGGTATCTGACACAAGTTTTGGTAAAGCAGTTTTGGCGGCCAGATGGGGCTGTATGCTTAAAGATTCAATAGTCGGGTGAGGCTATTTGGCTTTGACTTGCTCCCTTACGCTGCAAATGCTAGATTAACAGGGCTACTGGCATTCATGATAAGCCTTGATCAAGCAGCTTTGGCAGCCAGATGGGACTGTTTGTTTTAAGATTAAATTGTAGAGTGAGCCTGTTTGGCTCTGAACTTCTCCCCTGGGCTGCACACGCCAGATTGGCAGGGCTCCAGGTAACTGAGACAAGGTTTGGTAAAACAGTTTTGACAGCTAGGCAAGACTGTATGTTTTCAGATTAAATAGTCGGGTAAGCCTGTTTGGCTTTGTCTTGCGCCCCCAAGATGCAAATACTGGATTAAGAGGGTTCCTGGTATCTGAGACAAGTTTTGGTAAGGCAATTTTGAGTTACAGGTGAGGCTGAATGTTTTAAGATTTAATTGTCCGGTGAGGCTATTTGGCTTTGACTTGCGCGCCAAGGCGGCACATGCCAGATTGGCGGGGCTCCTCTAATCTGATAGATGTTTTGGTAAAGCAGTTTTGGCAGCCAGATGGGGTAAAGCAGTTTTGGCGGCCAGATGGGGTTGTATGTTTTAAGATTAAATTGTCGGGTGAGCATTTTTGGCTTTGATTCCCGGTATCTAACACAAGTTTTGGTAAAGCAGTTTTGGCGGCCAGATGGGGTTGTATGTTTTAAGATTAAATTGTCGGGTGAGCATTTTTGGCTTTGATTCCCGGTATCTAACACAAGTTTTGGTAAAGCAGTTTTGGCGGCCAGATGGGGTTGTATGTTTTAAGATTAAATTGTCGGGTGAGCATTTTTGGCTTTGATTCCCGGTATCTAACACAAGTTTTGGTAAAGCAGTTTTGGCGGCCAGATGGGGTTGTATGTTTTAAGATTAAATTGTCGGGTGAGCATTTTTGGCTTTGATTCCCGGTATCTAACACAAGTTTTGGTAAAGCAGTTTTGGCGGCCAGATGGGGTTGTATGTTTTAAGATTAAATTGTCGGGTGAGCATTTTTGGCTTTGATTCCCGGTATCTAACACAAGTTTTGGTAAAGCAGTTTTGGCGGCCAGATGGGGTTGTATGTTTTAAGATTAAATTGTCGGGTGAGCATTTTTGGCTTTGATTCCCGGTATCTAACACAAGTTTTGGTAAAGCAGTTTTGGCGGCCAGATGGGGTTGTATGTTTTAAGATTAAATTGTCGGGTGAGCATTTTTGGCTTTGATTCCCGGTATCTAACACAAGTTTTGGTAAAGCAGTTTTGGCGGCCAGATGGGGTTGTATGTTTTAAGATTAAATTGTCGGGTGAGCATTTTTGGCTTTGATTCCCGGTATCTAACACAAGTTTTGGTAAAGCAGTTTTGGCGGCCAGATGGGGTTGTATGTTTTAAGATTAAATTGTCGGGTGAGCATTTTTGGCTTTGATTCCCGGTATCTAACACAAGTTTTGGTAAAGCAGTTTTGGCGGCCAGATGGGGTTGTATGTTTTAAGATTAAATTGTCGGGTGAGCATTTTTGGCTTTGATTCCCGGTATCTAACACAAGTTTTGGTAAAGCAGTTTTGGCGGCCAGATGGGGTTGTATGTTTTAAGATTAAATTGTCGGGTGAGCATTTTTGGCTTTGATTCCCGGTATCTAACACAAGTTTTGGTAAAGCAGTTTTGGCGGCCAGATGGGGTTGTATGTTTTAAGATTTAATAGTCGGGTGAGACTATTTGGCTTTGACTTGCTACCCTAGGCTGCAAATGCTAGATTAACAGAGATCCTTGTATCTGAGACAAGTTTCGTTAAAGCAATTTTGACTTCCAGGTGAGGCTGTATGTTTTAGGATTAAATAGTCGGATGAGCCTGTTTGGCTTTGACTTGAGCCCCTAGGATGCAAATGCTGGATAAACAGGGTTCCTGGTATCTGAGACAAGTTTTGGTAAGGCAATTTTGAGTTCCAGGTGAGGCTGAATGTTTTAAGACTTAATGGTCGTGTGAGCCTGTTTGGCTTTGACTTGCTTCCCTTGGCTGCACGTGCCAGATTGGCGGGGTTCGTGGAATCTAAGACAAGTTTGGGTAAAACAGTTTTGACAGCTATTTAAGGCTGTATGTCTTAAGATTAAATAGTCAAGTGAGTGTGTTTGGCTTTGACTTGCGCCCTTAGGATGCAAATGCTGGAATAACAGGGTTCCTGGTATCTGAGACAAGTTTTGGTAAATAAGTTTTGGCGGCCAGATGGGGCTATATGTTTAAAGATTTAATAGTCGGGTGAGCCTGTTTGGCTTTGACTTGCGCCCCTAGGATACAAATGCTGGATTAACAGGTTTCTGGTATCTGAGACAAGTTTTGGTAAGGCAATTTTGAGTTCCAGGTGAGGCTGAATGTGTTAAGACTTAATAGGCAGGTGAGACTATTTTGCTTTGACTTGCTCCCCTAGGCTGCAAATGCTAGATTAACAGGGCTCCTGGTATCTGAGACAAGTTTTGGTAAAGCAGTTTTGGCGGCCAGATGTGGTTGTATGTTTTAAGATTTAATAGTCGGGTGAGGCTATTTGGCTTTGACTTGCTCCCCTAGGCTACAAATGCCAGATTAACAGCGCTCCTGGTATCTAAGACAAGTTTTGGTAAAGCAGTTTTGGCAGCCAGATGGGGCTAAATGTTTTAGGATTAAATGGTCGGATGAGCCTGTTCGGCATTGACTTGCTCCCCTAGGCTGCACACGCCAGATTGGCAGGTCTCCTGGTATCTGAGACAAGGCTTGGTAAAACAGTTTTGACAGCTAGGTCAGGCTACATGTTTGAAGGTTAAATGGTCGGGTGATCCTGTTTGGTTTTGACTTGCTCCGCTAGGATGCAAATGCTGGAATAACAGGGTTCCTGGCATCTGAGACATATTTCGGTAAGACAATTTTGACTTCCAGGTGAGGCTGTATGTTTTAAGACTTAATAGTCGGGTGAGACTATTTGGCTTTGACTTGCTCCCCTAGCCGCACATGCCAGATTGGCAAGGTTCCTGGAATCTAATAAAAGTTTTATAAAAACAGTTTTGACAGCCAGACGGCGCTGTTTATTTTAAGATTAAATTGTAGGGTGAGCCTGTATGACTTTGACTTGCGCCCCCAGGATGCAAATGCTGGATTAACAGGGTTCCTGGTATCTGAGACAAGTTTTGGTAAGGCAATTTTGAGTTCCAGGTGAGGCTAAATGTGTTAAGACTTAATAGTCGGATGAGCCTGTTTGGCTTTGACTTGCTCCCCTAGCCGCACATGCCAGATAGGCAAGGTTCCTGGAATCTAATAAAAGTTTTATTAAAACAGTTTTGACAGCCAGACGGGGATGTTTGTTTTAAGATTAAATTGTAGGGTGAGCCTGTATGACTTTGACTTGCGCCCCCAGGATGCAAATGCTGGATAAACAGGGCTCCTGATATCTGAGACAAGTTTTGGTAAAGCAGTTTTGTCGGCCAAATGGGGTTGTATGTTTTAAGATTTAAAAGTCGGGTGAGACTATGCTGCAAATGCTAGATTATCGGGGATCCTTGTATCTGTGACTAGTTTCGTTAAAGCAATTTTGACTTCCTGGTGAGGCTGAATGTTTTAGGATTCAATAGTCGGATGAACTTGTTTGGCTTTGACGTGCTCCCCTAGGCTACACATGCCAGATTGGCGGGGCTCCAGGAATCTAAGACAAGGTTTGGTTAAACAGTTTTGACAGCTAGGCAAGACTGTATGTTTTAAGATTAAAGAGTCGCTTGAGCCTGTTTGAATTTGACTTGCGCCCCTAGGATGCAAATGGTGGATTAACAGGGTTCCTGGTATCTGAGACAAATTTTGGTAAGGCAATTTTGAGTTCCAGGTGAGACTGAATGTGTTAAGACTTAATAGTCGGGTGAGACTATTTGGCTTTGACTTGCTCCCCTAGGCGACACATGCCAGATTGGCGGGGCTCCTGGAATCTGATATATGTTTTGGTAAAGAAGTTTTCCCAACCAGATGGGACTGTGTGTTTTCAGATTGGATAATGAGGTCAGACTAATTGGCTTTGGCTTGATCCCCTAGGCTGCAAATGCCAGATTGGCAGGGTTTTGGTAGAGCAGTTTTGGCGGCCAGATGGGGCTGTATGTTTTAGTATTAAATAGTCGGATGAGCCTGTTTGGCTTTGAATTTCGCCCTTAGGCTCCACAAGCCAGATTGGCGGGGCTCCTGGAATCTGAGACAAGTTTTGGTAAAGCAGTTTTGGCGGCCAGATGAGGTTGTATGTTTTAAGATTTAATAGTCGGGTGACACTAGGCTGCAAATGCTAGATTATCAGGGATCCTTGTATCCGAGACAAGTTTCGGTAAAGCAATTTTGACTTCCAGGTGAGGCTGTATGTTTTTTGGATTAAATAGTCGGATGAGCCTGTTTGGCTTTGAACTTCTCCCCTAGGCTCCACATGCCAGATTGGCGGGGCTCCTGGAATCTAAGACAAGGTTTGGTAAAACAGTTTTGAGAGCTAGGCAAGACTGTATGTTTTAAGATTAAAGAGTCGGGTGAGCCTGTTTGGCTTTGACTTGCGTCCCTAGGATGCAAACGCTGGATTAATAAGGTTCCTGGTAGCTGAGACAAGTTTTGGTAAGGCAATCTTGAGTTCCAGGTGAGGCTGAATGTGTTAAGACTTAATAGTCAGGTGAGTCTATTTTGCTTTGACTTGCTCCCCTAGGCTGCAAATGCTAGATTAACAGGGTTCCTGGTATCTAAGACATGTTTTGGTAAAGCAGTTTTGGCAGCCATATGGGGCTGTGTGTATAAGATTAAATTGATTAACAGGGATCCTTGTATCTGAGAAAAGTTTCGGAAAAGCAATTTTGACTTCCAGGTGAGGCTGTATGTTTTAGGATTAAATAGTCGGATGAGCCTGTTTGGCTTTGACTTGCGCCCCTAGGATGCAAATGCTGGATTAACAGGGTTTCTGGTATGTGAGACAAGTTTTGTTAAGGCAATTTTGAGTTCCAGGTGAGGCTGAATTTTTTAAGACTTAATAGTCGGGTGAGACTATTTGGCTTTGATTTGCTTCCCTAGGCGGCACATGCCAGATTGGCGGGGCTCCTGGAATCTAAGACAAGGTTTGGTAAAACAGTTTTGACAGCTAGGCAAGACCGTATGTTTTAAGATTAAAGAGTCGGGTGAACCTGTTTGGCTTTGACTTGCGCCCCTAGGATGCAAATGCTGGATTAACAGGGTTCCTGGTATCTGAGACAAGTTTTGGTAAGACAATTTTGAGTTCCAGGTGAGGCTGAATGTGTTAAGACTTAATAGTCGGGTGAGTCTATTTTGCTTTGACTTGCTCCCCAAGGCTGCAAATGCTAGATTAACAGGCCTCCTAGTATCTAAGACATGTTTTGGTAAAGCAGTTTTGGCAGCCATATGGGGCTGTGTGTTTAAGATTAAATTGGTTAACAGGGATCCTTGTTTCTGAGAAAATATTCGGTAAAGCAATTTTGACTTCCAGGTGAGGCTGTATGTTTTAGGATTCAATAGTCGGATGAGCCTGTTTGGCTTTGATTTGCGCCCCTAGGATGCAAATGCTGGATTAACAGGGTTCCTGGTATCTAAGACAAGTTTTGTTAAAGCAATTTTGAGTTCCAGGTGAGGCTGAATTTTTTAAGACTTAATAGTCGGGTGAGACTATTTGGCTTTGACTTGCTCCCCTAGGCTCCACATGCCAGATTGGCGGGGCTCCGGGAATCTAAGACAAGGTTTGGTAAAACCGATTTGACAGCTAGGCAAGACCGTATGTTTTAAGATTAAAGAGTCGGGTGAGCCTGTTTGGCTTTGAATTTCTCCCCTAGGCTGCAAATGCCAGATTTGCTGGGCTCCTGGAATCTGAGACAAATTTTGGCGGCCAGATGGGGTTGTATGTTTTAAGATTTAATAGTCGGGTGAGACTAGGCTGCAAATGCTAGATTATCAGGGATCCTTGTATCTGAGACAAGTTTTGGTAAAGCAGTTTTGGCGGCCAGATGGGGTTGTATGTTTTAAGATTTAATAGTCGGGTGAGACTAGGCTGCAAATGATAGATTAACAGGCTTCCTGGTATCTAAGACATGTTTTAATAAAGCAGTTTTGGCTGCCATATGGGGCTGTGTGTTTAAGATTAAATTGATTAACAAGGATCCTTGTATCTGAGAAAAGTTTCGGTAAACCAATTTTTACTTCCAGGTGAGGCTGCATGTTTTAGGATTAAATAGTCGGATGAGCCTGTTTGGCTTTGTCTTGCGCCCCTAGGATGCAAATGCTGGATTATCAGGGTTCCTGGTATCTTAGACAAGTTTTGGTAAGGCAATTTTGAGTTACAGATGAGGCTGAATGTGTTAAGACTTAATAGTCGGGTGAGACTATTTTGCTTTGACTTGCTCCCCTATGCTGCAAATGCTAGATTAACAGGGCTCCTGGAATCTAAAAAAGTTTTAGTAAAACAGTTTTGACAGCTAGGTATGGCTGTATGTTTTAAGATTAAAGAGTCGGGTGAGCCTGTTTGAATTTGACTTGCGCCCCTAGGATGCAAATGCTGGATTAACAGGGTTCCTGGTATCTAAGACAAGTTTTGTTAAAGCAATTTTGAGTTCCAGGTGAGGCTGAATTTTTTAAGACTTAATAGTCGGGTGAGACTATTTGGCTTTGATTTGCTTCCCTAGGCGGCACATGCCAGATTGGCGGGGCTCCTGGAATCTAAGACAAGGTTTGGTAAAACAGTTTTGACAGCTAGGCAAGACCGTATGTTTTAAGATTAAAGAGTCGGGTGAACCTGTTTGGCTTTGACTTGCGCCCCTAGGATGCAAATGCTGGATTAACAGGGTTCCTGGTATCTGAGACAAGTTTTGGTAAGACAATTTTGAGTTCCAGGTGAGGCTGAATGTGTTAAGACTTAATAGTCGGGTGAGTCTATTTTGCTTTGACTTGCTCCCCAAGGCTGCAAATGCTAGATTAACAGGCCACCTAGTATCTAAGACATGTTTTGGTAAAGCAGTTTTGGCAGCCATATGGGGCTGTGTGTATAAGATTAAATTGATTAACAGGGATCCTTGTAACTGAGAAAAGTTTCGGAAAAGCAATTTTGACTTCCAGGTGAGGCTGTATGTTTTAGGATTAAATAGTCGGGTGAGCCTGTTTGGCTTTGTCTTGCGCCCCCAGGATGCAAATGCTGGATTAACAGGGTTCCTGGTACCTGAGACAAGTTTTGGTAGGGCAATTTTGAGTTCCAGGTCAGTCTGAATGTTTTACGACTTAATAGTCGGGTAAGCCTGTTTGGCTTTGAACTTCTCCCCTAGGCTCCACATGCCAGATTGGCGGGGCTCCTGGAATCTAAGACAAGGTTTGGTAAAACAGTTTTGACAGCTAGGCAAGACTGTATGTTTTAAGATTAAAGAGTCGGGTGAGCCTGTTTGGGTTTGACTTGCGTCCCTAGGATGCAAACGCTGGATTAATAAGGTTCCTGGTATCTGAGACAAGTTTTGTTAAGGCAATTTTGAGTTCCAGGTGAGGCTGAATTTTTTAAGACTTAATAGTCGGGTGAGACTATTTGGCTTTGATTTGCTTCCCTAGGCGGCACATGCCAGATTGGCGGGGCTCCTGGAATCTAAGACAAGGTTTGATAAAACAGTTTTGACAGCTAGGCAAGACCGTATGTTTTAAGATTAAAGAGTCGGGTGAGCCTGTTTGGCTTTGACTTGCGCCCCTAGGATGCAAATGCTGGATTAACAGGCTTCCTGGTATCTGAGACATGTTTTGGTAAAGCAGTTTTGGCAGCCATATGGGGCTGTGTGTATAAGATTAAATTGATTAACAGGGATCCTTGTATCTGTGAATAGTTTCGGTAAAGCAATTTTGACTTCCAGGTGAGGCTGTATGTTTTAGGATTAAATAGTCGGATGAGCCAGTTTGGCTTTGACTTGCGCCCCTAGGATGCAAATGCTGGATTAACAGGGTTCCTGGTATCTGAGACAAGTTTTGTTAAAGCAATTTTGAGTTCCAGGTGAGGCTGAATTTTTTAAGACTTAATAGTCGGGTGAGACTATTTGGCTTTGATTTGCTTCCCTAGGCGGCACATGCCAGATTGGCGGGGCTCCTGGAATCTAAGACAAGGTTTGGTAAAACAGTTTTGACAGCTAGGCAAGACCGTATGTTTTAAGATTAAAGAGTCGGGTGAACCTGTTTGGCTTTGACTTGCGCCCCTAGGATGCAAATGCTGGATTAACAGGGTTCCTGGTATCTGAGACAAGTTTTGGTAAGACAATTTTGAGTTCCAGGTGAGGCTGAATGTGTTAAGACTTAATAGTCGGGTGAGTCTATTTTGCTTTGACTTGCTCCCCAAGGCTGCAAATGCTAGATTAACAGGCCTCCTAGTATCTAAGACATGTTTTGGTAAAGCAGTTTTGGCAGCCATATGGGGCTGTGTGTATAAGATTAAATTGATTAACAGGGATCCTTGTATCTGTGAATAGTTTCGGTAAAGCAATTTTGACTTCCAGGTGAGGCTGTATGTTTAAGGCTTAAATAGTCGGATGAGCCAGTTTGGCTTTGACTTGCGCCCCTAGGATGCAAATGCTGGATTAACAGGGTTCCTGGTATCTGAGACAAGTTTTGTTAAGGCAATTTTGAGTTCCAGGTGAGGCTGAATTTTTTAAGACTTAATAGTCGGGTGAGACTATTTGGCTTTGATTTGCTTCCCTAGGCGGCACATGCCAGATTGGCGGGGCTCCTGGAATCTAAGACAAGGTTTGATAAAACAGTTTTGACAGCTAGGCAAGACCGTATGTTTTAAGATTAAAGAGTCGGGTGAGCCTGTTTGGCTTTGACTTGCGCCCCTAGGATGCAAATGCTGGATTAACAGGCTTCCTGGTATCTGAGACAAGTTTCGGTGAGGCAATTTTGACTTCCAGGTGAGGCTGTATGTTTTAGGACTTAATAGTCGGGTGAGACTATTTGGCTTTGACTTGCTCCCCTAGGCGGCACATGCCAGATTGGCAAGGCTCCTGGAATCTAATAAAAGTTTTAGTAAAACAGTTTAGACAGCCAGACGGGGTTGTTTGTTTTAAGATTAAATTGTAGGGTGAGCCTGTATGACGTTGACTTGCGCCCCCAGGATGCAAATACTGATTTCACAGGGCTCCTGGTATCTGAGACAAGTTTTGGTAAAGCAGTTTTGTCGGCCAAATGGGGTTGTATGTTTTAAGATTTAAAAGTCGGGTGAGACTAGTCTGCAAATGCTAGATTATCAGGGATCCTTGTATCTGAGACAAGTTTCGGTAAAGCAATTTTGACTTCCAGGTGAGGCTGAATGTTTTAGGATTCAATAGTCGGATGAACTTGTTTGGCTTTGACTTGCTCCCCTAGGCTACACATGCCAGATTGGCGGGGCACCAGGAATCTAAGACAAGGTTTGGTTAAACAGTTTTGACAGCTAGGCAAGACTGTATGTTTTAAGATTAAAGAGTCGCTTGAGCCTGTTTGAATTTGACTTGCGCCCCTAGGATGCAAATGGTGGATTAACAGGGTTCCTGGTATCTGAGACAAATTTTGGTAAGGCAATTTTGAGTTCCAGGTGAGACTGAATGTGTTAAGACTTAATAGTCGGGTGAGTCTATTTTGCTTTGACTTGCTCCCCTAGGCTGCAAATGCTAGATTAACAGGCTTCCTGGTATCTAAGACATGTTTTGGTAAAGCAGTTTTTGCAGCCATATGGGGCTGTGTGTATAAGATTAAATTGATTAACAGGGATCCTTGTATCTGAGAAAAGTTTCGGAAAAGCAATTTTGACTTCCAGGTGAGGCTGTATGTTTTAGGATTAAATAGTCGGATGAGCCTGTTTGGCTTTGACTTGCGCCCCTAGGATGCAAATGCTGGATTAACAGGGTTCCTGGTATCTGAGACAAGTTTTGTTAAGGCAATTTTGAGTTCCAGGTGAGGCTGAATTTTTTAAGACTTAATAGTCGGGTGAGACTATTTGGCTTTGATTTGCTTCCCTAGGCGGCACATGCCAGATTGGCGGGGCTCCTGGAATCTAAGACAAGGTTTGATAAAACAGTTTTGACAGCTAGGCAAGACCGTATGTTTTAAGATTAAAGAGTCGGGTGAGCCTGTTTGGCTTTGACTTGCGCCCCTAGGATGCAAATGCTGGATTAACAGGCTTCCTGGTATCTGAGACAAGTTTTGGTAAGACAATTTTGAGTTCCAGGTGAGGCTGAATGTGTTAAGACTTAATAGTCGGGTGAGTCTATTTTGCTTTGACTTGCTCCCCAAGGCTGCAAATGCTAGATTAACAGGCCTCCTAGTATCTAAGACATGTTTTGGTAAAGCAGTTTTGGCAGCCATATGGGGCTGTGTGTTTAAGATTAAATTGGTAAACAGGGATCCTTGTATCTGAGAAAATATTCGGTAAAGCAATTTTGACTTCCAGGTGAGGCTGTGTGTTTTAGGACTTAATAGTCGGGTGAGACTATTTGGCTTTGACTTGCTCCCCTAGGCGGCACATGCCAGATTGTCAAGGCTCCTGGAATCTAATAAAAGTTTTAGTAAAACAGTTTAGACAGCCAGACGGGGTTGTTTGTTTTAAGATTAAATTGTAGGGTGAGCCTGTATGACTTTGACTTGCGCCCCCAGGATGCAAATACTGATTTAACAGGGCTCCAGGTATCTGAGACAAGTTTTGGTAAAGCAGTTTTGTCGGCCAAATGGGGTTGTATGTTTTAAGATTTAAAAGTCGGGTGAGACTAGTCTGCAAATGCTAGATTATCAGGGATCCTTGTATCTGAGACAAGTTTCGGTAAAGCAATTTTGACTTCCAGGTGAGGCTGAATGTTTTAGGATTCAATAGTCGGATGAACTTGTTTGGCTTTGACTTGCTCCCCTAGGCTACACATGCCAGATTGGCGGGGCTCCAGGAATCTAAGACAAGGTTTGGTTAAACAGTTTTGGCAGCTAGGCAAGACTGTATGTTTTAAGATTAAAGAGTCGCTTGAGCCTGTTTGAATTTGACTTGCGCCCCTAGGATGCAAATGGTGGATTAACAGGGTTCCTGGTATCTGAGACAAATTTTGGTAAGGCAATTTTGAGTTCCAGGTGAGACTGAATGTGTTAAGACTTAATAGTCGGGTGAGACTATTTTGCTATGACTTGCTCCCCTAGGCGACACATGCCAGATTGGCGGGGCTCCTGGAATCTGATATATGTTTTGGTAAAGAAGTTTTCCCAACCAGATGGGACTGTGTGTTTTCAGATTGGATAATGAGGTCAGACTAATTGGCTTTGGCTTGGTCCCCTAGGCTGCAAATGCCAGATTGGCAGGGTTTTGGTAGAGCAGTTTTGGCGGCCAGATGGGGCTGTATGTTTTAGTATTAAATAGTCGGATGAGCCTGTTTGGCTTTGAATTTCGCCCCTAGGCTCCACAAGCCAGATTGGCGGGGCTCCTGGAATCTGAGACAAGTTTTGGTAAAGCAGTTTTGGCGGCCAGATGAGGTTGTATTTTTTAAGATTTAATAGTCGGGTGACACCAGGCTGCAAATGCTAGATTATCAGGGATCCTTGTATCCAAGAAAATATTCGGTAAAGCAATTTTGACTTCCAGGTGAGGCTGTATGTTTTAGGATTCAATAGTCGGATGAGCCTGTTTGGTTTTGATTTGCGCCCCTAGGATGCAAATGCTGGATTAACAGGGTTCCTGGTATCTAAGACAAGTTTTGTTAAAGCAATTTTGAGTTCCAGGTGAGGCTGAATTTTTTAAGACTTAATAGTCGGGTGAGACTATTTGGCTTTGACTTGCTCCCCTAGGCTCCACATGCCAGATTGGCGGGGCTCCAGGAATCTAAGACAAGGTTTGGTAAAACTGTTTTGAAAGCTAGGCAAGACCGTATGTTTTAAGATTAAAGAGTCGGGTGAGCCTGTTTGGCTTTGACTTGCGCCCCTAGGATGCAAATGCTGGATTAACAGGCTTCCTGGTATCTGAGACAAGTTTTGGTAAGGCAATTTTGAGTTCCAGGTGAGGCTGAATGTGTTAAGACTCAATAGTCGGGTGAGACTTTTTTGCTTTGACTTGCTCCCCTATGCTGCAAATGCTAGATTAACAGGGCTACTGGAATCTAAAAAAAGTGTTAGTAAAACAGTTTTGACAGCTAGGTAAGGCTGTATGTTTTAAGTTTAAATAGTCGGGTGAGTCTGTTTGCCTTTGTCTTGCGCCCCTAGGATGCAAATGCTGGATTAACAGGGTTCCTGGTACCTGAGACAAGTTTTGGTAAGGCAATTTTGAGTTCCAGGTCAGTCTGAATGTTTTACGAATTAATAGTCGGGTAACCCTGTTTGGCTTTGAACTTCTCCCCTGGCTCCACATGCCAGATTGGCGGGGCTCCTGGAATCTAAGACAAGGTTTGGTAAAACAGTTTTGAGAGCTAGGCAAGACTGTATGTTTTAAGATTAAAGAGTCGGGTGAGCCTGTTTGGGTTTGACTTGCGTCCCTAGGAGGCTAGGTGAGGCTGAATGTGTTAAGACTTAATAGTCGGGTGAGACTATTGTGCTTTGACTTGGTCCCCTAGGCTGCAAATGCTAGATTAACAGGCTTCCTGGTATCTAAGACATGTTTTGGTAAAGCAGTTTTGGCAGCCATATGGGGCTGTGTGTATAAGATTAAATTGATTAACAGGGATCCTTGTATCTGAGAAAAGTTTCGGTAAAGCAATTTTGACTTCCAGGTGAGGCTGTATGTTTTAAGATTAAATAGTCGGATGAGCCTGTTTGGCTTTGACTTGCGCCCCTAGGATGCCAATGCTGGATTAACAGGGTTCCTGGTATCTGAGACAAGTTTTGTTAAGGCAATTTTGAGTTCCAGGTGAGGCTGAATTTTTTAAGACTTAATAGTCGGGTGAGACTATTTGGCTTTGATTTGCTTCCCTAGGCGGCACATGCCAGATTGGCGGGGCTCCTGGAATCTAAGACAAGGTTTGATAAAACAGTTTTGACAGCTAGGCAAGACCGTATGTTTTAAGATTAAAGAGTCGGGTGAGCCTGTTTGGCTTTGACTTGCGCCCCTAGGATGCAAATGCTGGATTAACAGGGTTCCTGGTATCTGAGACAAGTTTTGGTAAGACGATTTTGAGTTCCAGGTGAGGCTGAATGTGTTAAGACTTAATAGTCGGGTGAGTCTATTTTGCTTTGACTTGCTCCCCAAGGCTGCAAATGCTAGATTAACAGGCCTCCTAGTATCTAAGACATGTTTTGGTAAAGCAGTTTTGGCAGCCATATGGGGCTGTGTGTTCAAGATTAAATTGGTTAACAGGGATCTTTGTATCTGAGAAAATATTCGGTAAAGCAATTTTGACTTCCAGGTGAGGCTGTATGTTTTAGGATTAAACAGTCGGATGAGCCTGTTTGGCTTTGAATTGCGCCCCTATAATGCAAATGCTGGATTAACAGGGTTCCTGGTATCTAAGACAAGTTTTGTTAAAGCAATTTTGAGTTCCAGGTGAAGCTTAATTTTTCAAGACTTAATAGTCGGGTGAGACTATTTGGCTTTGACTTGCTCCCCTAGGCTCCACATGCCAGATTGGCGGGGCTCCGGGAATCTAAGACAAGGTTTGATAAAACCGTTTTGACAGCTAGGCAAGACCGTATGTTTTAAGATTAAAGAGTCGGGTGAGCCTGTTTGGCTTTGACTTGCGCCCCTAGGATGCAAATGCTGAATTAATAGGGTTCCTGGTATCTGAGACAAGTTTTGGTAAGGCAATTTTGAGTTCCAGGTCAGTCTGAATGTTTTACGACTTAATAGTCGGGTGAGGCTATTTGGCTTTGACTTGCTCCCCTAGGCTGCAAATGAAAGATTAACAGGGCTACTGGAATCTAAAAAAAGTTTTAGTAAAACAGTTTTGACAGCTAGGTATGGCTGTATGTTTTAAGATGAAAGAGTCGGGTGAGCCTGTTTGAATTTGACTTGCGCCCCTAGGATGCAAATGCTGGATTAACAGGGTTCCTGGTATCTGAGACAAGTTTTGGTAAGGCAATTTTGAGTTCCAGGTGAGGCTGAATTTTTTAAGACTTAATAGTCGGGTGAGACTATTTGGCTTTGACTTGCTCCCCTAGGCGGCACATGCCAGATTGGCGGGGCTCCTAAAATCTGATATATGTTTTAGTAAAGAAGTTTTGGCAACCAGATGGGACTGTGTGTTTTCAGATTGGATAATGAGGTCCGACTAATTGGCTTTGACTTGTTCCCCTAGGCTGCAAATGCCAGATTGGCCGGGTTTTGGTAGAGCAGTTTCGGCGGCCAGATGGGGCTGTATGTTTTAGTATTAAATAGTCGGATGAGCCTGTTTGGCTTTGAATTTCTCCCCTAGGCTCCACATGCCAGATTGGCGGGGCTCCTGGAATCTAAGACAAGGTTTGGTAAAACAGTTTTGAGAGCTAGGCAAGACTGTATGTTTTAAGATTAAAGAGTCGGGTGAACCTGTTTGGCTTTGACTTGCGTCCCTAGGATGCAAATGCTGGATTAATAAGATTCCTGGTATCTGAGACAAGTTTTGGTAAGGCAATTTTGAGTTCCAGGTGAGGCTGAATGTGTTAAGACTTAATAGTAGGGTGTGTCAATTTAGCTTTGACTTGCTCCCCAAGGCTGCAAATGCTAGATTAACAGGCCTCCTGGTATCTAAGACATGTTTTGGTAAAGCAGTTTTGGCAGCCATATGGGGCTGTGTGTTTAAGATTAAATTGGTTAACAGGGATCCTTGTATCTGAGAAAATATTCGGTAAAGCAATTTTGACTTCCAGGTGAGGCTGTATGTTTTAGGATTAAATAGTCGGATGAGCCTGTTTGGCTTTGACTTGCGTCCCTAGGATGCAAATGCTGGATTAACAGGGTTCCTGGTATCTAAGACAAGTTTTGTTAAAGCAATTTTGAGTTCCAGGTGAAGCTTAATTTTTCAAGACTTAATAGTCGGGTGAGACTATTTGGCTTTGACTTGCGACCCTAGGCTCCACATGCCAGATTGGCGGGGCTCCTGGAATCTAAGACAAGGTTTGGTAAAACCGTTTTAACAGCTAGGCAAGACCGTATGTTTTAAGATTAAAGAGTCGGGTGAGCCTGTTTGGCTTTGAATTTCTCCCCTAGGCTGCAAATGCCAGATTTGCTGGGCTCCTGGAATCTGAGACAAATTTTAGCGGCCAGATGGGGTTGAATGTTTTAAGATTTAATAGTCGGGTGAGACTAGGCTGCAAATGCTAGATTATCAGGGATCCTTGTATCTGAGACAAGTTTTGGTAAAGCAGTTTTGGCGGCCAGATGGGGTTGTATGTTTTAAGATTTAATAGTCGGGTGAGACTAGGCTGCAAATGATAGATTAACAGGCTTCCTGGTATCTAAGACATGTTTTAATAAAGCAGTTTTGGCTGCCATATGGGGCTGTGTGTTTAAGATTAAATTGATTAACAGGGATCCTTGTATCTGAGAAAAGTTTCGGTAAAGCAATTTTTACTTCCAGGTGAGGCTGCATGTTTTAGGATTAAATAGTCGGATGAGCCTGTTTGGCTTTGTCTTGCGCCCCTAGGATGCAAATGCTGGATTATCAGGGTTCCTGGTATCTTAGACAAGTTTTGGTAAGGCAATTTTGAGTTACAGATGAGGCTGAATGTGTTAAGACTTAATAGTCGGGTGAGACTATTTTGCTTTGACTTGCTCCCCTATGCTGCAAATGCTAGATTAACAGGGCTCCTGGAATCTAAAAAAGTTTTAGTAAAACAGTTTTGACAGCTAGGTATGGCTGTATGTTTTAAGATTAAAGAGTCGGGTGAGCCTGTTTGAATTTGACTTGCGCCCCTAGGATGCAAATGCTGGATTAACAGGGTTCCTGGTATCTAAGACAAGTTTTGTTAAAGCAATTTTGAGTTCCAGGTGAGGCTGAATTTTTTAAGACTTAATAGTCGGGTGAGACTATTTGGCTTTGACTTGCTCCCCTAGGCTCCACATGCCAGATTGGCGGGGCTCCGGGAATCTAAGACAAGGTTTGGTAAAACCGTTTTGACAGCTAGGCAAGACCGTATATTTTAAGATTAAAGAGTCGGGTGAGCCTGTTTGGCTTTGACTTGCGCCCCTAGGATGCAAATGCTGGATTAACAGGCTTCCTGGTATCTGAGACAAGTTTTGGTAAGGCAATTTTGAGTTCCAGGTGAGGCTGAATGTGTTAAGACTTAATAGTCGGGTGAGACTATTTTGCTTTGACTTGCTCCCCTAGGCGGCACATGCCAGATTGGCGGGGCTCCTAAAATCTGATATATGTTTTATTAAAGAAGTTTTGGCAACCAGATGGGACTGTGTGTTTTCAGATTGGATAATGAGGTCTGACTAATTGGCTTTGGCTTGATCCCCTAGGCTGCAAATGCCAGATTGGCAGGGTTTGGTAGAGCAGTTTTGGCGGCCAGATGGGGCTGTATGTTTTAGTAATAAATAGTCGGATGAGCCTGTTTGGCTTTGAATTTCTCCCCTAGGCTCCACACGCCAGATTGGCGGGGCTCCTGGAATCTAACACAAGGTTTGGTAAAACAGTTTTGAGTGCTAGGCAAGACTGTATGTTTTAAGATTAAAGAGTCGGGTGAACCTGTTTGGCTTTGACTTGCGTCCCTAGGATGGAAATGCTGGATTAATAAGATTCCTGGTATCTGAGACAAGTTTTGGTAAGGCAATTTTGAGTTCCAGGTGAGGCTGAATGTGTTAAGACTTAATAGTCGGGTGAGTCAATTTTGCTTTGACTTGCTCCCCAAGGCTGCAAATGCTAGATTAACAGGCCTCCTGGTATCTAAGACATGTTTTGGTAAAGCAGTTTTGGCAGCCATATGGGGCTGTGTGTTTAAGATTAAATTGGTTAACAGGGATCCTTGTATCTGAGAAAATATTCGGTAAAGCAATTTTGACTTCCAGGTGAGGCTGTATGTTTTAGGATTAAATAGTCGGATGAGCCTGTTTGGCTTTGACTTGCGCCCCTAGGATGCAAATGCTGGATTAACAGGGTTCCTGGTATCTGAGACAAGTTTTGGTAAGGCAATTTTGAGTTCCAGGTGAGGCTGAATGTGTTAAGACTTAATAGTCGTGTGAGTCTATTTTGCTTTGACTTGCTCCCCTAGGCTGCAAATGATAGATTAACAGGGCTATTGGAATCTAAAAAAAGTTTTAGTAAAACAGTTTTGACAGCTAGGTATGGCTGTATGTTTTAAGATTAAATAGTCGGGTGAGCCTGTTTGGCATTGACTTGCGCCCCAGGATGCAAATACTGGATTTACAGGGTTCCTGGTATCTGAGACAAGTTTTGGTAAGGCAATTTTGAGTTCCAGGTGAGGCTGTATGTTTTAGGATTCAATAGTCGGATGAGCTTGTTTGGCTTTGACTTGCTCCCCTGGGCTACACATGCTAGATTGGCGGGGCTCCAGGAATCTAAGACAAGGTTTGGTAAAACAGTTTTGACAGCTAGGCAAGACTGTATGTTTTAAGATTAAAGAGTCGGGTGAGCCTGTTTGAATTTGACTTGCGCCCCAGGAAGCAAATACTGGATTTACAGGGTTCCTGGTATCTGAGACAAGTTTTGGTAAGGCAATTTTGAGTTCCAGGTGAGGCTGAATGTGTTAAGACTTAATAGTCGGGTGAGACTATTTTGCTTTGACTTGCTCCACTATGCTGGAAATGCTAAATTAACAGGGCTCCTGGAATCTAAATAAAGTTTTAGTAAAACAGTTTTGACAGCTAGGTAAGGCTGTATGTTTTAAGATTAAAGAGTCGGGTGAGCCTGTTTGAATTTGACTTGCGCCCCTAGGATGCAAATGCTGGATTAACAGGGTTCCTGGTATCTGAGACAAGTTTTGGTAAGGCAATTTTGAGTTCCAGGTGAGGCTGAATGTGTTAAGACTTAATAGTCGGGTGAGACTATTTTGCTTTGACTTGCTCCCCTAGGCGGCACATGCCAGATTGGCGGGGCTCCTAAAATCTGATATATGTTTTAGTAAAGAAGTTTTGGCAACCAGATGGGACTGTGTGTTTTCAGATTGGATAATGAGGTCTGACTAATTGGCTTTGGCTTGATCCCCTAGGCTGCAAATGCCAGATTGGCAGGGTTTGGTAGAGCAGTTTTGGCGGCCAGATGGGGCTGTATGTTTTAGTAATAAATAGTCGGATGAGCCTGTTTGGCTTTGAATTTCTCCCCTAGGCTCCACACGCCAGATTGGCGGGGCTCCTGGAATCTAAGACAAGGTTTGGTAAAACAGTTTTGAGAGCTAGGCAAGACTGTATGTTTTAAGATTAAAGAGTCGGGTGAACCTGTTTGGCTTTGACTTGCGTCCCTAGGATGCAAATGCTGGATTAATAAGATTCCTGGTATCTGAGACAAGTTTTGGTAAGGCAATTTTGAGTTCCAGGTGAGGCTGAATGTGTTAAGACTTAATAGTCGGGTGAGTCAATTTTGCTTTGACTTGCTCCCCAAGGCTGCAAATGCTAGATTAACAGGCCTCCTGGTATCTAAGACATGTTTTGGTAAAGCAGTTTTGGCAGCCATATGGGGCTGTGTGTTTAAGATTAAATTGGTTAACAGGGATCCTTGTATCTGAGAAAATATTCGGTAAAGCAATTTTGACTTCCAGGTGAGGCTGTATGTTTTAGGATTAAATAGTCGGATGAGCCTGTTTGGCTTTGACTTGCGCCCCTAGGATGCAAATGCTGGATTAACAGGGTTCCTGGTATCTGAGACAAGTTTTGGTAAGGCAATTTTGAGTTCCAGGTGAGGCTGAATGTGTTAAGACTTAATAGTCGTGTGAGTCTATTTTGCTTTGACTTGCTCCCCTAGGCTGCAAATGATAGATTAACAGGGCTACTGGAATCTAAAAAAGTTTTAGTAAAACAGTTTTGACAGCTAGGTATGGCTGTATGTTTTAAGATTAAATAGTCGGGTGAGCCTGTTTGGCATTGACTTGCGCCCCAGGATGCAAATACTGGATTTACAGGGTTCCTGGTATCTGAGACAAGTTTTGGTAAGGCAATTTTGAGTTCCAGGTGAGGCTGTATGTTTTAGGATTCAATAGTCGGATGAGCTTGTTTGGCTTTGACTTGCTCCCCTGGGCTACACATGCTAGATTGGCGGGGCTCCAGGAATCTAAGACAAGGTTTGGTAAAACAGTTTTGACAGCTAGGCAAGACTGTATGTTTTAAGATTAAAGAGTCGGGTGAGCCTGTTTGAATTTGACTTGCGCCCCAGGAAGCAAATACTGGATTTACAGGGTTCCTGGTATCTGAGACAAGTTTTGGTAAGGCAATTTTGAGTTCCAGGTGAGGCTGAATGTGTTAAGACTTAATAGTCGGGTGAGACTATTTTGCTTTGACTTGCTCCCCTAGGCTCCACATGCCAGATTGGCGGGGCTCCGGGAATCTAAGACAAGGTTTGGTAAAACCGTTTTGACAGCTAGGCAAGACCGTATATTTAAAGATTAAAAAGTCGGGTGAGCCTGTTTGGCTTTGACTTGCGCCCCTAGGATGCAAATGCTGGATTAACAGGCTTCCTGGTATCTGAGACAAGTTTTGGTAAGGCAATTTTGAGTTCCAGGTGAGGCTGAATGTGTTAAGACTTAATAGTCGGGTGAGACTATTTTGCTTTGACTTGCTCCACTATGCTGGAAATGCTAAATTAACAGGGCTCCTGGAATCTAAATAAAGTTTTAGTAAAACAGTTTTGACAGCTAGGTAAGGGTGTATGTTTTAAGATTAAAGAGTCGGGTGAGACTGTTTGAATTTGACTTGCGCCCCTAGGATGCAAATGCTGGATTAACAGGGTTCCTGGTATCTGAGACAAGTTTTGGTAAGGCAATTTTGAGTTCCAGGTGAGGCTGAATGTGTTAAGACTTAATAGTCGGGTGAGACTATTTTGCTTTGACTTGCTCCCCTAGGCGGCACATGCCAGATTGGCGGGGCTCCTAAAATCTGATATATGTTTTAGTAAAGAAGTTTTGGCAACCAGATGGGACTGTGTGTTTTCAGATTGGATAATGAGGTCAGACTAATTGGCTTTGGCTTGATCCCCTAGGCTGCAAATGCCAGATTGGCAGGGTTTGGTAGAGCAGTTTTGGCGGCCAGATGGGGCTGTATGTTTTAGTAATAAATAGTCGGATGAGCCTGTTTGGCTTTGAATTTCTCCCCTAGGCTCCACATGCCAGATTGGCGGGGCTCCTAAAATCTGATATATGTTTTAGTAAAGAAGTTTTGGCAACCAGATGGGACTGTGTGTTTTCAGATTGGATAATGAGGTCTGACTAATTGGCTTTGGCTTGATCCCCTAGGCTGCAAATGCCAGATTGGCAGGGTTTGGTAGAGCAGTTTTGGCGGCCAGATGGGGCTGTATGTTTAAGTAATAAATAGTCGGATGAGCCTGTTTGGCTTTGAATTTCTCCCCTAGGCTCCACACGCCAGATTGGCGGGGCTCCTGGAATCTAAGACAAGGTTTGGTAAAACAGTTTTGAGAGCTAGGCAAGACTGTATGTTTTAAGATTAAAGAGTCGGGTGAACCTGTTTGGCTTTGACTTGCGTCCCTAGGATGCAAATGCTGGATTAATAAGATTCCTGGTATCTGAGACAAGTTTTGGTAAGGCAATTTTGAGTTCCAGGTGAGGCTGAATGTGTTAAGACTTAATAGTCGGGTGAGTCAATTTTGCTTTGACTTGCTCCCCAAGGCTGCAAGTGCTAGATTAACAGGCCTCCTGGTATCTAAGACATGTTTTGGTAAAGCAGTTTTGGCAGCCATATGGGGCTGTGTGTTTAAGATTAAATTGGTTAACAGGGATCCTTGTATCTGAGAAAATATTCGGTAAAGCAATTTTGACTTCCAGGTGAGGCTGTATGTTTTAGGATTAAATAGTCGGATGAGCCTGTTTGGCTTTGACTTGCGCCCCTAGGATGCAAATGCTGGATTAACAGGGTTCCTGGTATCTGAGACAAGTTTTGGTAAGGCAATTTTGAGTTCCAGGTGAGGCTGAATGTGTTAAGACTTAATAGTCGTGTGAGTCTATTTTGCTTTGACTTGCTCCCCTAGGCTGCAAATGATAGATTAACAGGGCTACTGGAATCTAAAAAAAGTTTTAGTAAAACAGTTTTGACAGCTAGGTATGGCTGTATGTTTTAAGATTAAATAGTCGGGTGAGCCTGTTTGGCATTGACTTGCGCCCCAGGATGCAAATACTGGATTTACAGGGTTCCTGGTATCTGAGACAAGTTTTGGTAAGGCAATTTTGAGTTCCAGGTGAGGCTGTATGTTTTAGGATTCAATAGTCGGATGAGCTTGTTTGGCTTTGACTTGCTCCCCTGGGCTACACATGCTAGATTGGCGGGGCTCCAGGAATCTAAGACAAGGTTTGGTAAAACAGTTTTGACAGCTAGGCAAGACTGTATGTTTTAAGATTAAAGAGTCGGGTGAGCCTGTTTGAATTTGACTTGCGCCCCAGGAAGCAAATACTGGATTTACAGGGTTCCTGGTATCTGAGACAAGTTTTGGTAAGGCAATTTTGAGTTCCAGGTGAGGCTGAATGTGTTAAGACTTAATAGTCGGGTGAGACTATTTTGCTTTGACTTGCTCCCCTAGGCTCCACATGCCAGATTGGCGGGGCTCCGGGAATCTAAGACAAGGTTTGGTAAAACCGTTTTGACAGCTAGGCAAGACCGTATATTTAAAGATTAAAAAGTCGGGTGAGCCTGTTTGGCTTTGACTTGCGCCCCTAGGATGCAAATGCTGGATTAACAGGCTTCCTGGTATCTGAGACAAGTTTTGGTAAGGCAATTTTGAGTTCCAGGTGAGGCTGAATGTGTTAAGACTTAATAGTCGGGTGAGACTATTTTGCTTTGACTTGCTCCACTATGCTGGAAATGCTAAATTAACAGGGCTCCTGGAATCTAAATAAAGTTTTAGTAAAACAGTTTTGACAGCTAGGTAAGGGTGTATGTTTTAAGATTAAAGAGTCGGGTGAGACTGTTTGAATTTGACTTGCGCCCCTAGGATGCAAATGCTGGATTAACAGGGTTCCTGGTATCTGAGACAAGTTTTGGTAAGGCAATTTTGAGTTCCAGGTGAGGCTGAATGTGTTAAGACTTAATAGTCGGGTGAGACTATTTTGCTTTGACTTGCTCCCCTAGGCGGCACATGCCAGATTGGCGGGGCTCCTAAAATCTGATATATGTTTTAGTAAAGAAGTTTTGGCAACCAGATGGGACTGTGTGTTTTCAGATTGGATAATGAGGTCAGACTAATTGGCTTTGGCTTGATCCCCTGGGCTGCAAATGCCAGATTGGCAGGGTTTGGTAGAGCAGTTTTGGCGGCCAGATGGGTCTGTATGTTTTAGTAATAAATAGTCGGATGAGCCTGTTTGGCTTTGAATTTCTCCCCTAGGCTCCACATGCCAGATTGGCGGGGCTCCTGGAATCTAAGACAAGGTTTGGTAAAACAGTTTTGAGAGCTAGGCAAGACTGTATGTTTTAAGATTAAAGAGTCTGGTGAACCTGTTTGGCTTTGACTTGCGTCCCTAGGATGCAAATGCTGGATTAATAAGATTCCTGGTATCTGAGACAAGTTTTGGTAAGGCAATTTTGAGTTCCAGGTGAGGCTGAATGTGTTAAGACTTAATAGTCGGGTGAGTCAATTTTGCTTTGACTTGCTCCCCAAGGCTGCAAATGCTAGATTAACAGGCCTCCTGGTATCTAAGACATGTTTTGGTAAAGCAGTTTTGGCAGCCATATGGGGCTGTGTGTTTAAGATTAAATTGGTTAACAGGGATCCTTGTATCTGAGAAAATATTCGGTAAAGCAATTTTGACTTCCAGGGGAGGCTGTATGTTTTAGGATTAAATAGTCGGATGAGCCTGTTTGGCTTTGACTTGCGCCCCTAGGATGCAAATGCTGGATTAACAGGGTTCCTGGTATCTGAGACAAGTTTTGGTAAGGCAATTTTGAGTTCCAGGTGAGGCTGAATGTGTTAAGACTTAATAGTCGTGTGAGTCTATTTTGCTTTGACTTGCTCCCCTATGCTGCATATGCTAGATTAACAGGCCTCCTGGTATCTAAGACATGTTTTGGTAAAGCAGTTTTGGCAGCCATATGGGGCTGTGTGTTTAAGATTAAATTGGTTAACAGGGATCCTTGTATCTGAGAAAATATTCGGTAAAGCAATTTTGACTTCCAGGTGAGGCTGTATGTTTTAAGATTAAAGAGTCGGGTGAGCCTGTTTGGCTTTGTCTTGCGCCCCTTGGATGCAAGTGCTGGATTGGTTCCTGGTATCTGAGACAAGTTTTGGTAAGGCAATTTTGAGTTACAGGTGAGGCTGAATGTGTTAAGACTTAATAGTCAGGTGAGACTATTTGGCTTTGCCTTGCTCCCCTAGACGGCACATGCCAGATTGGTGGGGCTCCTGGAATCTAAAAAAAGTCTTGGTAAAACAGTTTTGACAGCTAGGTAAGGCTGTATGTCTTAAGATTAAATAGTCGGGTGAGCCTGTTTGACTTTGACTTGCTCCCCTAGGCTGCAAATGCTAGATTAACAGGGCTACTGGAATCTAAAAAAAGTTTTAGTAAAACAGTTTTGACAGCTAGCTATAGCTGTATGTTTTAAGATTAAATAGTCGGGTGAGCCTGTTTGGCATTGACTTGCGCCCCAGGATGCAAATACTGGATTAACAGGGCTCCTGGTATCTGAGACAAGTTTTGGTAAGGCAATTTTGAGTTCCAGGTGAGGCTGTATGTTTTAGGATTCAATAGTCGGATGAGCTTGTTTGGCTTTGACTTGCTCCCCTGGGCTACACATGCTAGATTGGCGGGGCTCCAGGAATCTAAGACAAGGTTTGGTAAAACAGTTTTGACAGCTAGGCAAGACTGTATGTTTTAAGATTAAAGAGTCGGGTGAGCCTGTTTGAATTTGACTTGCGCCCCAGGATGCAAATACTGGATTTACAGGGTTCCTGGTATCTGAGACAAGTTTTGGTACAGCAATTTTGAGTTCCAGGTGAGGCTGAATGTGTTAAGACTTAATAGTCGGGTGAGACTATTTTGCTTTGACTTGCTCCCCTATGCTGCAAATGCCAGATTGGCGGGGCTCCTGGAATCTGATATATGTTTTGGTAAAAAAGTTTTGGCAACCAGATGGGACTGTGTGTTTTCAGATTGGATAATGAGGTCAGACTTATTGGCTTTGGCTTGATCCCCAAGGCTGCAAATGCCAGATTGGCAGTGTTTTGGTAGAGCAGTTTTGGCGGCCAGATGGGGCTGTATGTTTTAGTATTAAATAGTCGGATGACCCTGTTTGGCTTTGAATTTCTCCCCTAGGCACCACATGCCAGATTGGCTGGGCTCCTGGAATCTGAGACAAGTTTTGGCGGCCAGATGGGGTTGTATGTTTTAAGATTTAATAGTCGGGTGAGACTAGGCTGCAAATGCTAGATTATCAGGGATCCTTGTATCTGAGACAAGTTTTGGTAAAGCAGTTTTGGCGGCCAGATGGGGTTGTATGTTTTAAGATTTAATAGTCGGGTGAGACTAGGCTGCAAATGCTAGATTAACAGGCTTCCTGGTATCTAAGACATGTTTTAATAAAGCAGTTTTGGCTGCCATATGGGGCTGTGTGTTTAAGATTAAATTGATTAACAGGGATCCTTGTATCTGAGAAAAGTTTCGGTAAAGCAATTTTGACTTCCAGGTGAGGCTGCATGTTTTACGATTAAATAGTCGGATGAGCCTGTTTGGTTTTGTCTTGCGCCCCTAGGATGCAAATGCTGGATTATCAGGGTTCCTGGTATCTTAGACAAGTTTTGGTAAGGCAATTTTGAGTTACAGATGAGGCTGAATGTGTTAAGACTTAATAGTCGGGTGAGACTATTTTGCTTTGACTTGCTCCCCTATGCTGCAAATGCTAGATTAACAGGGCTCCTGGAATCTAAAAAAGTTTTAGTAAAACAGTTTTGACAGCTGGGTAAGGCTGTATGTTTTAAGATTAAAGAGTCTGGTGAGCCTGTTTGAATTTGACTTGCGCCCCTAGGATGCAAGTGCTGGATTAACAGGGTTCCTGGTATCTGAGACAAGTTTTGGTAAGGCAATTTTGAGTTCCAGGTGAGGCTGAATGTGTTAAGACTTAATAGTCGGGTGAGACTATTTTGCTTTGACTTGCTCCCCTATGCTGCAAATGCTAGATTAACAGGGTTCCTGGAATCTAAGACAAGGTTTAGTAAAACAGTTTTGAGAGCTGGGCAAGACTGTATGTTTTAAGATTAAAGAGTCGGGTGAGCCTATTTGGCTTTGACTTGCGCCCCTAGGAGGCAAATGCTGGATTGCTTCATGGTATCTTAAACAAGTTTTGGTAAGGCAATTTTGAGTTCCAGGTGAGGCTGAATGTGTTAAGACTTAATAGTCGTGTGAGTCTATTTTGCTTTGACTTGCTCCTCTATGCTGCAAATACTAGATTAACAGGGCTCCTGGAATCTAAAAAAAGTTTAAGTAAAACAGTTTTGACAGCTAGGTATGGCTGTATGTTTTAAGATTAAATAGTCGGGTGAGCCTGTTTGGCTTTGTCTTGCGCCCCTAGGATGCAAATGCTGGATTAACAGGGTTCCTGGTATCTGAGACAAGTTTTGGTAAGGCAATTTTGAGTTCCAGCTCAGTCTGAATGTTTTACGACTTAATAGTCGGGTGAGGCTATTTGGCTTTGACTTGCTCCCCTAGGCTCCACATGCCAGGTTGGCGGGGCTCCTGGAACCTAAGACAGGGTTTAGTAAAACAGTTTTGAGAGCTAGGCAAGACTGTATGTTTTAAGATTAAAGAGTCGGGTGAGCCTGTTTGGCTTTGAATTTCTCCCCTAGGCTCCACATGCCACATTTGCGGGGCACCTGGAATCTGACACAAGTTTAGGTAAAGCAGTTTTGGCGGCCAGATGAGGTTGTATGTTTTAAGATTTAATAGTCGGGTGAGACTAGGCTGCAAATGCTAGATTATCAGGGATCCTTGTATCTGAGACAAGTTTTGGTAAAGCAGTATTGGCGGCCAGATGGGGTTGTATGTTTTAAGATTTAATAGTCATGTGAGACTAGGCTGCAAATGCTAGAATATCAGGTATCTGAGACAAGTTTCGGTAAAGCAATTTTGACTTCCAGGTGAGGCTGTATGTTTTGGGATTGAATAGTCGGATGAGCCTGTTTGGCTTTGAATTTCTCCCCTAGGCTCCACATGCCAGATTGGCGGGGCTCCTGGAATCTAAGACAAGGTTTGGTAAAACAGTTTTGAGAGCTAGGCAAGACTGTATGTTTTAAGATTAAAGAGTCGGGTGAGCCTGTTTGGCTTTGACTTGCGTCCCTAGGAAGCATATGCTAGATTAATAAGGTTCCTGGTTTCCGAGACAAGTTTTGGTAAGGCAATTTTGAGTTCCAGGTGAGGCTGAATGTTTTACGACTTAATAGTCGGGTGAGGCTATTTGGCTTTGACTTGCTCCCCTAGGGTCCACATGCCAGGTTGGCGGGGCTCCTGGAACCTAAGACAAGGTTTGGTAAAACAGTTTTGAGAGCTAGGCAAGACTGTATGTTTTAAGATTAAAGAGTAGGGTGAGCCTGTTTGGCTTTGAATTTCTCCCCTAGGCTCCACATGCCACATTGGCGGGGCACCTGGAATCTGACACAAGTTTTGGTAAAGCAGTTTTGGCGGCCAGATGAGGTTGTATGTTTTAAGATTAAATAGTCGGGTGAGACAAGGCTGCAAATGCTAGATTATCAGGGATCCTTGTATCTGAGAAATTATTCGGTAAAGCAATTTTGACTTCCAGGTGAGGCTGTATGTTTTAGGATTAAATAGTCGGATGAGCCTGTTTGGCTTTGACTTGCGCCCCTAGGATGCAAATGCTGGATTAACAGGGTTCCTGGTATCTGAGACAAGTTTTGGTAAGGCAATTTTGAGTTCCAGGTGAGGCTGAATGTGTTAAGACTTAATAGTCGTGTGAGTCTATTTTGCTTTGACTTGCTCCCCTAGGCTGCAAATGATAGATTAACAGGGCTACTGGAATCTAAAAAAAGTTTTAGTAAAACAGTTTTGACAGCTAGGTATGGCTGTATGTTTTAAGATTAAATAGTCGGGTGAGCCTGTTTGGCATTGACTTGCGCCCCAGGATGCAAATACTGGATTTACAGGGTTCCTGGTATCTGAGACAAGTTTTGGTTTGGCAATTTTGAGTTCCAGGTGAGGCTGAATGTGTTAAGACTTAATAGTCGTGTGAGTCTATTTTGCTTTGACTTGCTCCTCTATGCTGCAAATGCTAGATTAACAGGGCTCCTGGAATCTAAAAAAAGTTTAAGTAAAACAGTTTTGACAGCTAGGTATGGCTGTATGTTTTAAGATTAAATAGTCGGGTGAGCCTGTTTGGCTTTGTCTTGCGCCCCTAGGATGCAATTGCTGGATTAACAGGGTTCCTGGTATCTGAGACAAGTTTTGGTAAGGCAATTTTGAGTTCCAGGTGAGGCTGTATGTTTTAGGATTCAATAGTCGGATGAGCTTGATTGGCTTTGACTTGCTCCCCTGGGCTACACATGCCAGATTGGCGGGGCTCCAGGAATCTAAGACAACGTTTGGTAAAACAGTTTTGACAGCTAGGCAAGACTGTATGTTTTAAGATTAAAGAGTCGGGTGAGCCTGTTTGAATTTGACTTGCGCCCCAGGATGCAAATACCGGACTTACAGGGTTCCTGGTATCTGAGACAAGTTTTGGTAAGGCAATTTTGAGTTCCAGGTGAGGCTGAATGTGTTAAGACTTAATAGTCGGGTGAGACTATTTTGCTTTGACTTGCTCCCCTAGGCGGCACATGTCAGATTGGCGGGGCTCCTGGAATCTGATATATGTTTTGGTAAAGAAGTTTTGGCAACCAGATGGGACTGTGTGTTTTCAGATTGGATAATGAGGTCAGACTAATTGGCTTTGGCTTGATCCCCTAGGCTGCAAATGCCAGATTGGCAGTGTTTTGGTAGAGCAGTTTTGGCGGCCAGATGGGGCTGTATGTTTTAGTATTAAATTGTCGGATGACCCTGTTTGGCTTTGAATTTCTCCCCTAGGCTCCACATGCCAGATTGGCAGGGCTCCTGGAATCTGAGACAAGTTTTGGCGGCCAGATGGGGTTGTATGTTTTAAGATTTAATAGTCGGGTGAGACTAGGCTGCAAATGCTAGATTATCAGGGATCCTTGTATCTGAGACAAGTTTTGGTAAAGCAGGTTTGGCGGCCAGATGGGGTTGTATGTTTTAAGATTTAATAGTCGGGTGAGACTAGGCTGCAAATGCTAGATTAACAGGCTTCCTGGTATCTAAGACATGTTTTAATAAAGCAGTTTTGGCTGCCATATGGGGCTGTGTGTTTAAGATTAAATTTATTAACAGGGATCCTTGTATCTGAGAAAAGTTTCGGTAAAGCAATTTTGACTTCCAGGTGAGGCTGCATGTTTTAGGATTAAATAGTCGGATGAGCCTGTTTGGCTTTGTCTTGCGCCCCTAGGATGCAAATGCTGGATTAACAGGGTTCCTGGTATCTGAGACAAGTTTTGGTAAGGCAATTTTGAGTTCCAGGTCAGGCTGAATGTTTTACGACTTAATAGTCGGGTGAGGCTATTTGGCTTTGACTTGCTCCCCTAGGCTCCACATGCCAGATTGGCGGGGCTCCTGGAATCTAAGACAAGGTTTGGTAAAACAGTTTTGAGAGCTTGGCAAGACTGTATGTTTTAAAATTAAAGAGTCGGGTGAGCCTGTTTGGCTTTGACTTGCGCCCCTAGGAGGCAAATGCTGGATTGGTTCCTGGTATCTTAGACAAGTTTTGGTAAGGCAATTTTGATTTCCAGGTGAGGCTGAATGTGTTAAGACTTAATAGTCGTGTGAGTCTACTTTGTTTTGACTTGCTCCCCCAAAATGCAAATTCTAGATTAACAGGGCTCCTGGAATCTAAAAAAAAGTTTTAGTGAAACAGTTTTGATAGCTAGGTAAGGCTGTATGTTTTAAGATTAAATAGTCGGGTGAGCCTGTTTGGCTTTGTCTTGCGCCCCTAGGATGCAAATGCTGGATTAACAGGGTTCCTGGTTTCTGAGACAAGTTTTAAGGTAAGGGAATTTTGAGTTCTAGGTGAGGCTGAATGTGTTAAGACTTAATAGTCGTGTGAGTCTTTTTTGCTTTGACTTGCTCCCCCAAGCTGCAAATTCTTGATTAACAGGGCTCCTGGAATCTAAAAAAAGTTTAAGTAAAACAGTTTTGACAGCTAGGTATGGCTGTATGTTTTAAGATTAAATAGTCGGGTGAGCCTGTTTGGCTTTGACTTGCGCCCCCAGGATGCAAATACTGGATTAACAGGGTTCCTGGTATCTGAGACAAGTTTTGTTCAAGCAGTTTTGGCGGCCAGATGGGGCTGTATGTTTTAAGACTTAATAGTCGGGTGAGACTATTTGGCTTTTACTTGCTCCCCTAAGCTGCAAATGCTAGATTAACAGGGCTCCTGGTATCCATTGCAAGTTTTGATAAAGCAGATTTGGCAGCCAGGTGGTGCTGTTTGTTTTAAGATTAAATTGTAGGATGAGCCTGTTTGGCTTTGAACTTCTCCCCTAGGCTGCACACGCCAAATTGGCAGGGCTCCTTGTAACTGAGACAAGGTTTGGTAAAACAGTTTTGACAGCTAGGCAAGACTGTATGTTTTCAGATTAAGTAGTCGGGTGAGTCTGTTTGGCTTTGTCTTGCGCCTCAAGGATGCAAATGCTGGATTAACAGGGATCCTGGTATCTGAGACAAGTTTTGGTTACGCATTTTTGAGTTCCAGGTCAGGCTGAATGTGTTAATACTTAATAGGCGGGTGAGGCTATTTGGCTTTGCCTTGCTCCCCTAGACGGCACATGCCAGATAGGTGGGGCTCCTGGAATCTAAAAAAAAGTTTTGGTAAAACAGTTTTGACAGCTAGGTAAGGCTGTATGTCTTAAGATTAAATAGTCGGGTGAGACTATTTGGCTTTTACTTGCTCCCCTACGCTGCAAATGCTAGACTAACAGGGCTCCTGGTATCCATGGCAAGTTTTGATAAAGCAGATTTGGCAGCCAGATGGTGCTGTTTGTTTTAAGATTAAATTGTAGGATGAGCCTGTTTGGCTTTGAACTTATTCCCTAGGCTGCACACGCCAAATTGGCAGGGCTCCTTGTAACTGAGACAAGGTTTGGTAAAACAGTTTTGACAGCTAGCCAAGACTGTATGTTTTCAGATTAAGTAGTCGGGTGAGTCTGTTTGGCTTTGTCTTGCGCCTCAAGGATGCAAGTGCTAGATTAACAGAGATCCTTGTATCTGAGACAAGTTTCGGTAAAGCAATTTTGACTTCCAGGTGAGGCAATATGTTTTAGGATTATATAGTCGGATGAGCCTGTTTGGCTTTGACTTGCTCCTCTAGGCTCCACATGCCAGATTGGCGGGGCTCCAGGCATCTAAGACAAGGTTTGGTAAAACAGTTTTGGCAGCTAGGCCAGACTGTATGTTTAAAGATTAAATAGTCGGTTGAGCCTGTTTGGCTTTGACTTGCTCCCCTAGGCTGCAAATGCCAGATTAACCGGGATCCTGGTATGTAAGACAAGTTTTGGTAAAGCAGTTTTGGCAGCTAGATGGGGCTGTTTGTTTTAAGATTAAATTGATTAACAGGGATCCTTGTATCTGAGAAAAGTTTCGGTAAAGCAATTTTGACTTCCAGGTGAGGCTGTATGTTTTAGGATTAAATAGTCGGATGAGCCTGTCTTGCGCCCCAAGGATGCAAATGCTGGATTAACAGGGATCCTGGTATCTGAGACAAGTTTTGGTTACGCAATTTTGAGTTCCAGGTCAGGCTGAATGTGTTAAAACTTAAAAGACGGGTGAGGCTATTTGGCTTTGCCTTGCTCCCCTAGACGGCACATGCCAGATAGGTGGGGCTCCTGGAATCTAAAAAAAGTTTTGGTAAAACAGTTTTGACAGATAGGCAAGACCGTATGTTTTAAGATTAAAGAGTCGGGTGAGCCTGTTTGGCTTTGACTTGCGCCCCTGGGATGCAAATGCTGGATTAACAGGGTTCCTGGTATCTGAGACAAGTTTTGGTAAGGCAATTTTGAGTTCCAGGTGAGGCTGAATGTGTTAAGACTTAATAGTCGGGTGAGACTATTTGGCTTTGACTTGCCCCCCTATGCTGCAAATGCTAGATTAACAGGGCTCCTGGAATCTAAAAAAAGTTTTAGTGAAACAGTTTTGACAGCTAGGTAAGGCTGTATGTTTTAAGGTTAAATAGTCGGGTGAGCCTGTTTAGCTTTGTTTTGCGCCCCTAGGATGCAAATGCTGGATTAACAGGGTTCCTGGTATCTGAGACAAGTTTTGGTAAGGAAATTTTGAATTCCAGGTGAGGCTGAATGTTTTACGACTTAATAGTCGGGTGAGGCTATTTGGCTTTGACTTGCTCCCCTACGCTCCACATGCCAGATTGACAGGGCTCCTGGAATCTAAGACAAGGTTTGGTAAAACAGTTTTCAGAGCAAGGCAAGACTGTATGTTTTAAGATTAAAGAGTCGGGTGAGCCTGTTTGGCTTTGATCCCCTAGGCTGCAAATGCTGGATTAACAGGGTTCCTGGTATCTGAGACAAGTTTTGCTAAGGCAATTTTGAGTTCCAGGTGAGGCTGAATGTGTTAAGACTTAATAGTCGGGTGAGTCTATTTTGCTTTGACTTGCTCCCCTACGCTGCAAATGCTAGATTAACAGGGCTCCTGGTATCCATGGCAAGTTTTGATAAAGCAGATTTGTCATCCAGATGGGGCTGTTTGTTTTAAGATTAAATTGTAGGATGAGCCTGTTTGGCTTTGAACTTCTCCCCTAGGCAGCACACGCCAAATTGGCAGGGCTCCTGGTAACTGAGACAAGGTTTGGTGAAACAGGTTTGACAGCTAGGCAAGACTGTATGTTTTCAGATTAAGTAGTCGGGTGAGTCTGCTTGGCTTTGTCTTGCGCCCCAAGGATGCAAATGCTGGATTAACAGGGATCCTGGTATCTGAGACAAGTTTTGGTTACGCAATTTTGAGTTCCAGGTCAGGCTGAATGTGTTAATACTTAATAGTCGGGTGAGGCTATTTGGCTTTAACTTGCTACCCTAGGCTGCAAATGCTAGATTAACAGGGCTCCTGGTATCTAAGACAAGCTTTGGTAAAGCAGTTTTGGCAGCCAGATGGGGCTGTATGTTTTATGATTAAATTGTCGGGTGAGCCTGTTTGGCTTTGAACTGCGCCCTTAGGATGAAAATGCTGGATTAACAGGGTTCCTGGTATCTGACACAAGTTTTGGTAAAGCAGTTTTGGCGGCCAGATGGGGCTGTATGTTTTCAGATTTAATAGTCGGGTGAGACTATTTGGCTTTGACTTGCTCCCCTAGACGGCACATGCCAGATTGGTGGGGCTTCTGGAATCTAAAAAAAGTTTTGGTAAAACAGTTTTGACAGCTAGGTAAGGCTGTATGTCTTAAGATTAAATAGTCGGGTGAGCCTGTTTGACTTTGACTTGCGCCCCCAGGATGCAAATACTGGATTAACAGGGTTGCTGGTATCTGAGACTAGTTTTGTTAAGGCAATTTTGAGTTCCAGGTGAGGCTTAATTTTTTAAGACTTAATAAAACAGTTTTCACAGCTAGGCAAGTCCGTATGTTTTAAGATTAAAGAGTCGGGTGAGCCTGTTTGGCTTTGACTTGCGCCCCTAGGATGCAAATGCTGGATTAACAGGGTTCCTGGTATCTGAGACAAGTTTTGGTAAGGCAATTTTGAGTTACAAGTGACGCTGTATTTTTTAGGATTATATAGTCGGATGAGCCTGTTTGGCTTTGGCTTGCTCCTCTAGGCTCAGCATGCCAGATTGGCGGGGCTCCAGGCATCTAAGACAAGGTTCGGTAAAACAGTTTTGATAGCTAGGCAAGACTGTATGTTTTCAGATTAAGTAGTAAGGTGAGTCTGTTTGGCTTTGACTTGCTCCCATAGGCAGCAAATGCCAGATTAACAGGGATCCTGGTATCTAAGACAAGTTTTGGTAAAGCAGTTTTGGCAGCCAGATGGGGCTGTTTATTTTAAGATTAAATTGATTAACAGGGATCCTTGTTTCTGAGAAAAGTTTCGGTAAAGCAATTTTGACTTCCAGGTGAGGCTGTATGTTTTAGGATTAAATAGTCGGATGAGCCTATTTGGCTTTAACTTGCGCCCCTAGGATGCAAATGCTGGAGTAACAGGGTTCCTGGTATCTGAGACAAGTTTTGTTAAGGCAATTTTGAGTTCCAGGTGAGGCTTAATTTTTGAAGACTTAATAGTCGGGTGAGACTATTTGGCTTTGACTTGCTCCCCTAGGCGGCACATGACAGATTGGCGAGGCTCCTGGAATCTAAGACAAGGTTTGGTAAAACAGTTTTGACAGCTAGGCAAGACCGTATGTTTTAAGATTAAAGAGTCGGGTGAGCCTGTTTGGCTTTGACTTGCGCCCCTAGGATGCAAATGCTGGATTAACAGGGTTCCTGGTATCTGAGACAAGTTTTGGTAAGGCAATTTTGAGTTCCAGGTGAGGCTGAATGTGTTAAGACTTAATAGTCGGGTGAGACTATTTTGCTTTGACTTGCTCCCCTATGCTGCAAATGCTAGATTAACAGGGCTCCTGGAATCTAAAAAAAGTTTTAGTAAAACTGTTTTGACAGCTAGGTAAGGCTGTATGTTTTAAGATTAAATAGTCGGGTGAGCCTGTTTGGCTTTGTCTTGCGCCCCTAGGATGCAAATGCTGGATTAACAGGGTTCCTGGTATCTGAGACAAGTTTTGGTAAGGCAATTTTGAGTTACAAGTGACGCTGTATTTTTTAGGATTATATAGTCGGATGAGCCTGTTTGGCTTTGGCTTGCTCCTCTAGGCTCAGCATGCCAGATTGGCGGGGCTCCAGGCATCTAAGACAAGGTTCGGTAAAACAGTTTTGATAGCTAGGCAAGACTGTATGTTTTCAGATTAAGTAGTAAGGTGAGTCTGTTTGGCTTTGACTTGCTCCCATAGGCAGCAAATGCCAGATTAACAGGGATCCTGGTATCTAAGACAAGTTTTGGTAAAGCAGTTTTGGCAGCCAGATGGGGCTGTTTATTTTAAGATTAAATTGATTAACAGGGATCCTTGTTTCTGAGAAAAGTTTCGGTAAAGCAATTTTGACTTCCAGGTGAGGCTGTATGTTTTAGGATTAAATAGTCGGATGAGCCTATTTGGCTTTAACTTGCGCCCCTAGGATGCAAATGCTGGAGTAACAGGGTTCCTGGTATCTGAGACAAGTTTTGTTAAGGCAATTTTGAGTTCCAGGTGAGGCTTAATTTTTTAAGACTTAATAGTCGGGTGAGACTATTTGGCTTTGACTTGCTCCCCTAGGCGGCACATGCCAGATTGGCGAGGCTCCTGGAATCTAAGACAAGGTTTGGTAAAACAGTTTTGACAGCTAGGCAAGACCGTATGTTTTAAGATTAAAGAGTCGGGTGAGCCTGTTTGGCTTTGACTTGCGCCCCTAGGATGCAAATGCTGGATTAACAGGGTTCCTGGTATCTGAGACAAGTTTTGGTAAGGCAATTTTGAGTTCCAGGTGAGGCTGAATGTGTTAAGACTTAATAGTCGGGTGAGACTATTTTGCTTTGACTTGCTCCCCTATGCTGCAAATGCTAGATTAACAGGGCTCCTGGAATCTAAAAAAAGTTTTAGTAAAACTGTTTTGACAGCTAGGTAAGGCTGTATGTTTTAAGATTAAATAGTCGGGTGAGCCTGTTTGGCTTTGTCTTGCGCCCCTAGGATGCAAATGCTGGATTAACAGGGTTCCTGGTATCTGAGACAAGTTTTGGTAAGGCAATTTTGAATTCCAGGTCAGGCTGAATGTTTTACTACTTAAAAGTCGGGTGAAGCTATTTGGCTTTGACTTGCTCCCCTAGGCTCCACATGCCAGATAGGCGGGGGTCCTGGAATCTGAGACAAGGTTTTGTAAAACAGTTTTGAGAGCCAGGCAAGACTGTATGTTTTAAGATTAAAGAGTCGGGTGAGCCTGTTTGGCTTTGACTTGCGCCCCTAGGATGCAAATGCTGGATTAACAGGGTTCCTGGTATCTGAGACAAGTTTTGGTAAGGCAATTTTGAGTTCCAGGTGAGGCTGAATGTGTTAAGACTTAGTAGTCGTGTGAGTCTATTTTGCTTTGACTTGCTCCGCCAAGCTGCAAATGCTAGATTAACAGGGCTCCTGGAATCTAAAAAAAAGTTTTAGTAAAACTGTTTTGACAGCTAGGTAAGGCTGTATGTTTGGGGATTAAATAGTCGGGTGAGCCTGTTTGGCTTTGTCTTGCGCCCCTAGGATGCAAATGCTTGATTAACAGGGTTCCTGGTATCTGAGACAAGTTTTGGTAAGGCAATTTTGAATTCCAGGTCAGGCTGAATGTTTTACGACTTAAAAGTCGGGTGAGGCTATTTGGCTTTGACTTGCTCCCCTAGGCTCCACATGCCAGATTGGCGGGGGTCCTGGAATCTGAGACAAGGTTTGGTAAAACAGTTTTGGCGTCCAGGCAAGACTGTATGTTTTAAGATTAAAGAGTCGGGTGAGCCTGTTTGGCTTTGTCTTGCGTCCCTAGGATGCAAATGCTGGATTAACAGGGTTCCTGGTATCTGAGACAAGTTTTGGTAAGGCAATTTTGAATTCCAGGTCAGGCTGAATGTTTTACGACTTAAAAGTCGGGTGAGGCTATTTGGCTTTGACTTGCTCCCCTAGGCTCCACATGCCAGATTGGCGGGGCTCCTGGAATCTAAGACAAGGTTTGGTAAAACAGTTTTGAGAGCCAGGCAAGACTGTATGTTTTAAGATTAAAGAGTCGGGTGAGCCTGTTTGGCTTTGACTTGCGCCCCTAGGATGCAAATTCTTGATTGTTTCCTGGTATCTGAGACAAGTTTTGGTAAAGCAATTTTGAGTTCCAGGTGAGGCTGAATGTGTTAAGACTTAATAGTCGTGTGAGTCTATTTTGCTTTGACTTGCTCCGCCAAGCTGCAAATTCTAGATTAACAGGGCTCCTGGAATCTAAAAAAAGTTTAAGTAAAACAGTTTTGACAGCTAGGTAAGGCTGTATGTTTTAAGATTAAATAGTCTGGTGAGCCTGTTTGGCTTTGACTTGCGCCCCAGGATGGAAATACTGGATTAACAGGGTTCCTGGTATCTGAGACAAGTTTTGTTCAAGCAGTTTTGGCGGCCAGATGGGGCTGTATGTTTTAAGACTTAATAGTCGGGTGAGACTATTTGGCTTTTACTTGCTCCCCTACGCTGCAAATGCTAGATTAACAGGGCTTCTGGTATCCATGGCAAGTTTTGATAAAGCAGATTTGGCAGCCAGATGGGGCTGTTTGTTTTAAGATTAAATTGTAGGATGAGCCTGTGTGGCTTTGAACTTCTGCCCTATGCTGCACACGCCAAATTGGCGGGGCTCCTGGTAACTGAGACAAGGCTTGGTAAAACACTTTTGACAGCTAGGCAAGATTGTATGTTTTAAGATTAAATAGTCGGTTGAGACTATTTGGCTTTGACTTGCTCCCCTAGGCGGCACATGCCAGATTGGCGGGGCTCCTGGAATCTAAGACAAGGTTTGGTAAAACAGTTTTGACAGCTATGCAAGACCGTATGTTTTAAGATTAAAGAGTCGGGTGAGCCTGTTTGGCTTTGTCTTGCGCCCCTTGGATGCAAGTGCTGGATTGGTTCCTGGTATCTGAGACAAGTTTTGGTAAGGCAATTTTGAGTTACAGGTGAGGCTGAATGTGTTAAGACTTAATAGTCAGGTGAGACTATTTGGCTTTGACTTGCTCCCCTAGACGGCACATGCCAGATTGGTGGGGCTCCTGGAATCTAAAAAAAGTCTTGGTAAAACAGTTTTGACAGCTAGGTAAGGCTGTATGTCTTAAGATTAAATAGTCGGGTGAGCCTGTTTGACTTTGACTTGCTTCCCTAGGCTGCACATGCCAGATTGGCGGGGCTCCAGGAATCTAAGACAACGTTTGGTAAAACAGTTTTGACAGCTAGGCAAGACTGTATGTTTTAAGATTAAAGAGTCGGGTGAGCCTGTTTGAATTTGACTTGCGCCCCAGGATGCAAATACCGGACTTACAGGGTTCCTGGTATCTGAGACAAGTTTTGGTAAGGCAATTTTGAGTTCCAGGTGAGGCTGAATGTGTTAAGACTTAATAGTCGGGTGAGACTATTTTGCTTTGACTTGCTCCCCTAGGCGGCACATGTCAGATTGGCGGGGCTCCTGGAATCTGATATATGTTTTGGTAAAGAAGTTTTGGCAACCAGATGGGACTGTGTGTTTTCAGATTGGATAATGAGGTCAGACTAATTGGCTTTGGCTTGATCCCCTAGGCTGCAAATGCCAGATTGGCAGTGTTTTGGTAGAGCAGTTTTGGCGGCCAGATGGGGCTGTATGTTTTAGTATTAAATAGTCGGATGACCCTGTTTGGCTTTGAATTTCTCCCCTAGGCTCCACATGCCAGATTGGCAGGGCTCCTGGAATCTGAGACAAGTTTTGGCGGCCAGATGGGGTTGTATGATTTAAGATTTAATAGTCGGGTGAGACTAGGCTGCAAATGCTAGATTATCAGGGATCCTTGTATCTGAGACAAGTTTTGGTAAAGCAGGTTTGGCGGCCAGATGGGGTTGTATGTTTTAAGATTTAATAGTCGGGTGAGACTAGGCTGCAAATGCTAGATTAACAGGCTTCCTGGTATCTAAGACATGTTTTAATAAAGCAGTTTTGGCTGCCATATGGGGCTGTGTGTTTAAGATTAAATTTATTAACAGGGATCCTTGTATCTGAGAAAAGTTTCGGTAAAGCAATTTTGACTTCCAGGTGAGGCTGCATGTTTTAGGATTAAATAGTCGGATGAGCCTGTTTGGCTTTGTCTTGCGCCCCTAGGATGCAAATGCTGGATTAACAGGGTTCCTGGTATCTGAGACAAGTTTTGGTAAGCCAATTTTGAGTTCCAGGTCAGGCTGAATGTTTTACGACTTAATAGTCGGGTGAGGCTATTTGGCTTTGACTTGCTCCCCTAGGCTCCACATGCCAGATTGGCGGGGCTCCTGGAATCTAAGACAAGGTTTGCTAAAACAGTTTTGAGAGCTTGGCAAGACTGTATGTTTTAAGATTAAAGAGTCGGGTGAGCCTGTTTGGCTTTGACTTGCGCCCCTAGGAGGCAAATGCTGGATTGGTTCCTGGTATCTTAGACAAGTTTTGGTAAGGCAATTTTGATTTCCAGGTGAGGCTGAATGTGTTAAGACTTAATAGTCGTGTGAGTCTACTTTGTTTTGACTTGCTCCCCCAAAATGCAAATTCTAGATTAACAGGGCTCCTGGAATCTAAAAAAAAGTTTTAGTGAAACAGTTTTGATAGCTAGGTAAGGCTGTATGTTTTAAGATTAAATAGTCGGGTGAGCCTGTTTGGCTTTGTCTTGCGCCCCTAGGATGCAAATGCTGGATTAACAGGGTTCCTGGTTTCTGAGACAAGTTTTAAGGTAAGGGAATTTTGAGTTCTAGGTGAGGCTGAATGTGTTAAGACTTAATAGTCGTGTGAGTCTTTTTTGCTTTGACTTGCTCCCCCAAGCTGCAAATTCTAGATTAACAGGGCTCCTGGAATCTAAAAAAAGTTTAAGTAAAACAGTTTTGACAGCTAGGTATGGCTGTATGTTTTAAGATTAAATAGTCGGGTGAGCCTGTTTGGCTTTGACTTGCGCCCCCAGGATGCAAATACTGGATTAACAGGGTTCCTGGTATCTGAGACAAGTTTTGTTCAAGCAGTTTTTAAGACTTAATAGTCGGGTGAGACTATTTGGCTTTTACTTGCTCCCCTAAGCTGCAAATGCTAGATTAACAGGGCTCCTGGTATCCATGGCAAGTTTTGATAAAGCAGATTTGGCAGCCAGGTGGTGCTGTTTGTTTTAAGATTAAATTGTAGGATGAGCCTGTTTGGCTTTGAACTTCTCCCCTAGGCTGCACACGCCAAATTGGCAGGGCTCCTTGTAACTGAGACAAGGTTTGGTAAAACAGTTTTGACAGCTAGGCAAGACTGTATGTTTTCAGATTAAGTAGTCGGGTGAGTCTGTTTGGCTTTGTCTTGCGCCTCAAGGATGCAAATGCTGGATTAACAGGGATCCTGGTATCTGAGACAAGTTTTGGTTACGCATTTTTGAGTTCCAGGTCAGGCTGAATGTGTTAATACTTAATAGGCGGGTGAGGCTATTTGGCTTTGCCTTGCTCCCCTAGACGGCACATGCCAGATAGGTGGGGCTCCTGGAATCTAAAAAAAAGTTTTGGTAAAACAGTTTTGACAGCTAGGTAAGGCTGTATGTCTTAAGATTAAATAGTCGGGTGAGACTATTTGGCTTTTACTTGCTCCCCTACGCTGCAAATGCTAGATTAACAGGGCTCCTGGTATCCATGGCAAGTTTTGATAAAGCAGATTTGGCAGCCAGATGGTGCTGTTTGTTTTAAGATTAAATTGTAGGATGAGCCTGTTTGGCTTTGAACTTCTTCCCTAGGCTGCACACGCCAAATTGGCATGGCTCCTTGTAACTGAGACAAGGTTTGGTAAAACAGTTTTGACAGCTAGGCAAGACTGTATGTTTTCAGATTAAGTAGTCGGGTGAGTCTGTTTGGCTTTGTCTTGCGCCCCAAGGATGCAAATGCTGGATTAACAGGGATCCTGGTATCTGAGACAAGTTTTGGTTACGCATTTTTGAGTTCCAGGTCAGGCTGAATGTGTTAATACTTAAAAGACGGGTGAGGCTATTTGGCTTTGCCTTGCTCCCCTAGACGGCACATGCCAGATAGGTGGGGCTCCTGGAATCTAAAAAAAGTTTTGGTAAAACAGTTTTGACAGCTAGGTAAGGCTGTATGTCTTAAGATTAAATAGTCGGGTGAGCCTGTTTGACTTTGACTTGCGCCCCCAGGATGCAAATACTGGATGAACAGGGTTCCTGGTATCTGAAACAAGTTTTGGTAAGGCAATTTTGAGTTACAGATGAGGCTGAATGTGTTAAGACTTAATAGTCGGGTGAGACTATTTTGCTTTGACTTGCTCCCTTATGCTGCAAATGCTAGATTAACAGGGCTACTGGAATCTTAAAAAAGTTTTAGTGAAACAGTTTTGACAGCTAGGTAAGGCTGTATGTTTTAAGGTTAAATAGTCGGGTGAGCCTGTTTAGCTTTGTTTTGCGCCCCTAGGATGCAAATGCTGGATTAACAGGGTTCCTGGTATCTGAGACAAGTTTTGCTAAGGCAATTTTGATTTCCAGGTGAGGCTGAATGTGTTAAGACTTAATAGTCGGGTGAGTCTATTTTGCTTTGACTTGCTCCCCTACGCTGCAAATGCTAGATTAACAGGGCTCCTGGTGTCCATGGCAAGTTTTGATAAAGCAGATTTGTCATCCAGATGGGGCTGTTTGTTTTAAGATTAAATTGTAGGATGAGCCTGTTTGGCTTTGAACTTCTCCCCTAGGCAGCACACGCCAAATTGGCAGGGCTCCTGGTAACTGAGACAAGCTTTGGTAAAACAGGTTTGACAGCTAGGCAAGACTGTATGTTTTCAGATTAAGTAGTCGGGTGAGTCTGTTTGGCTTTGTCTTGCGCCCCAAGGATGCAAATGCTGGATTAACAGGGATCCTGGTATCTGAGACAAGTTTTGGTTACGCAATTTTGAGTTCCAGGTCAGGCTGAATGTGTTAATACTTAATAGTCGGGTGAGGCTATTTGGCTTCGACTTGCTACCCTAGGCTGCAAATGCTAGATTAACAGGGCTCCTGGTATCTAAGACAAGCTTTGGTAAAGCAGAGTTGGCAGCCAGATGGGGCTGTATGTTTTGTGATTAAATTGTCGGGTGAGCCTGTTTGGCTTTGAACTGCGCCCTTAGGATGAAAATGCTGGATTAACAGGGTTCCTGGTATCTGACACAAGTTTTGGTAAAGCAGTTTTGGCGGCCAGATGGGGTTGTATGTTTTCAGATTTAATAGTCGGGTGAGACTATTCGGCTTTGACTTGCTCCCCTAGACGGCACATGCCAGATTGGTGGGGCTCCTGGAATCTAAAAAAAGTTTTGGTAAAACAGTTTTGACAGCTAGGTAAGGCTGTATGTCTTAAGATTAAATAGTCGGGTGAGCCTGTTTGACTTTGACTTGCGCCCCCAGGATGCAAATACTGGATTAACAGGGTTGCTGGTATCTGAGACTAGTTTTGTTAAGGCAATTTTGAGTTCCAGGTGAGGCTTAATTTTTTAAGACTTAATAAAACAGTTTTCACAGCTAGGCAAGTCCGTATGTTTTAAGATTAAAGAGTCGGGTGAGCCTGTTTGGCTTTGACTTGCGCCCCTAGGATGCAAATGCTGGATTAACAGGGTTCCTGGTATCTGAGACAAGTTTTGGTAAGGCAATTTTGAGTTACAAGTGACGCTGTATTTTTTAGGATTATATAGTCGGATGAGCCTGTTTGGCTTTGACTTGCTCCTCTAGGCTCAGCATGCCAGATTGGCGGGGCTCCAGGCATCTAAGACAAGGTTCGGTAAAACAGTTTTGACAGCTAGGCAAGACTGTATATTTTCAGATTAAGAAGTAGGGTGAGTCTGTTTGGCTTTGACTTGCTCCCATAGGCAGCAAATGCCAGATTAACAGGGATCCTGGTATCTAAGACAAGTTTTGGTAAAGCAGTTTTGGCAGCCAGATGGGGCTGTTTATTTTAAGATTAAATTGATTAACAGGGATCCTTGTTTCTGAGAAAAGTTTCGGTAAAGCAATTTTGACTTCCAGGTGAGGCTGTATGTTTTAGGATTAAATAGTCGGATGAGCCTATTTGGCTTTGACTTGCGCCCCTAGGATGCAAATGCTGGAGTAACAGGGTTCCTGGTATCTGAGACAAGTTTTGGTAAGGCAATTTTGAGTTCCAGGTGAGGCTGAATGTGTTAAGACTTAATAGTCGGGTGAGACTATTTTGCTTTGACTTGCTCCCCTATGCTGCAAATGCTAGATTAACAGGGCTCCTGGAATCTAAAAAAAGTTTTAGTAAAACTGTTTTGACAGCTAGGTAAGGCTGTATGTTTTAAGATTAAATAGTCGAGTGAGCCTGTTTGGCTTTGTCTTGCGCCCCTAGGATGCAAATGCTGGATTAACAGGGTTCCTGGTATCTGAGACAAGTTTTGGTAAGGCAATTTTGAATTCCAGGTCAGGCTGAATGTTTTACGACTTAAAAGTCGGGTGAAGCTATTTGGCTTTGACTTGCTCCCCTAGGCTCCACATGCCAGATAGGCGGGGGTCCTGGAATCTGAGACAAGGTTTTGTAAAACAGTTTTGAGAGCCAGGCAAGACTGTATGTTTTAAGATTAAATAGTCGGGTGAGCCTGTTTGGCTTTGACTTGCGCCCCTAGGATGCAAATGCTGGAATAACAGGGTTCCTGGTATCTGAGACAAGTTTTGGTAAGGCAATTTTGAGTTCCAGGTGAGGCTGAATGTGTTAAGACTTAGTAGTCGTGTGAGTCTATTTTGCTTTGACTCGCTCCGCCAAGCTGCAAATGCTAGATTAACAGGGCTCCTGGAATCTAAAAAAAAGTTTTAGTAAAACTGTTTTGACAGCTAGGTAAGGCTGTATGTTTGGGGATTAAATAGTCGGGTGAGCCTGTTTGGCTTTGTCTTGCGCCCCTAGGATTCAAATGCTTGATTAACAGGGTTCCTGGTATCTGAGACAAGTTTTGGTAAGGCAATTTTGAATTCCAGGTCAGGCTGAATGTTTTACGACTTAAAAGTCGGGTGAGGCTATTTGGCTTTGACTTGCTCCCCTAGGCTCCACATGCCAGATTGGCGGGGGTCCTGGAATCTGAGACAAGGTTTGGTAAAACAGTTTTGGCGTCCAGGCAAGACTGTATGTTTTAAGATTAAAGAGTCGGGTGAGCCTGTTTGGCTTTGTCTTGCGTCCCTAGGATGCAAATGCTGGATTAACAGGGTTCCTGGTATCTGAGACAAGTTTTGGTAAGGCAATTTTGAATTCCAGGTCAGGCTGAATGTTTTACGACTTAAAAGTCGGGTGAGGCTATTTGGCTTTGACTTGCTCCCCTAGGCTCCACATGCCAGATTGGCGGGGCTCCTGGAATCTAAGACAAGGTTTGGTAAAACAGTTTTGAGAGCCAGGCAAGACTGTATGTTTTAAGATTAAAGAGTCGGGTGAGCCTGTTTGGCTTTGACTTGCGCCCCTAGGATGCAAATTCTTGATTGTTTCCTGGTATCTGAGACAAGTTTTGGTAAGGCAATTTTGAGTTCCAGGTGAGGCTGAATGTGTTAAGACTTAATAGTCGTGTGAGTCTATTTTGCTTTGACTTGCTCCGCCAAGCTGCAAATTCTAGATTAACAGGGCTCCTGGAATCTAAAAAAAGTTTAAGTAAAACAGTTTTGACAGCTAGGTAAGGCTGTATGTTTTAAGATTAAATAGTCGGGTGAGCCTGTTTGGCTTTGACTTGCGCCCCAGGATGGAAATACTGGATTAACAGGGTTCCTGGTATCTGAGACAAGTTTTGTTCAAGCAGTTTTGGCGGCCAGATGGGGCTGTATGTTTTAAGACTTAATAGTCGGGTGAGACTATTTGGCTTTTACTTGCTCCCCTACGCTGCAAATGCTAGATTAACAGGGCTTCTGGTATCCATGGCAAGTTTTGATAAAGCAGATTTGGCAGCCAGGTGGGGCTGTTTGTTTTAAGATTAAATTGTAGGATGAGCCTGTGTGGCTTTGAACTTCTCCCCTATGCTGCACACGCCAAATTGGCGGGGCTCCTGGTAACGGAGACAAGGCTTGGTAAAACACTTTTGACAGCTAGGCAAGATTGTATGTTTTAAGATAAAAAAGTCGGTTGAGACTATTTGGCTTTGACTTGCTCCCCTAGGCGGCACATGCCAGATTGGCGGGGCTCCTGGAATCTAAGACAAGGTTTGGTAAAACAGTTTTGACAGCTATGCAAGACCGTATGTTTTAAGATTAAAGAGTCGGGTGAGCCTGTTTGGCTTTGTCTTGCGCCCCTTGGATGCAAGTGCTGGATTGGTTCCTGGTATCTGAGACAAGTTTTGGTAAGGCAATTTTGAGTTACAGGTGAGGCTGAATGTGTTAAGACTTAATAGTCAGGTGAGACTATTTGGCTTTGACTTGCTCCCCTAGACGGCACATGCCAGATTGGTGGGGCTCCTGGAATCTAAAAAAAGTCTTGGTAAAACAGTTTTGACAGCTAGGTAAGGCTGTATGTCTTAAGATTAAATAGTCGGGTGAGCCTGTTTGACTTTGACTTGCTCCCCTAGGCTGCAAATGCTAGATTAACAGGGCTCCTGGTATCTAAGACAAGTTTTGGTAAAGCAGTTTTGGCAGCCAGATGGGGCTGTATGTTTTATGATTAAATTGTCGGGTAAGCCTGTTTGGCTTTGAACTGCGCCCCTAGGATGCAAGTGCTAGATTAACAGAGATCCTTGTATCTGAGACAAGTTTCGGTAAAGCAATTTTGACTTCCAGGTGAGGCTGTATGTTTTAGGATTATATAGTCGGATGAGCCTGTTTGGCTTTGACTTGCTCCTCTAGGCTCCACATGCCAGATTGGCGGGGCTCCAGGCAGCTAAGACAAGGTTTGGTAAAACAGTCTTGATAGCTAGGCAAGACTGTATGTTTTAAGATTAAATAGTCGGTTGAGCCTGTTTGGCTTTGACTTGCTCCCCTAGGCTGCAAATGCCAGATTAACAGGGATCCTGGTATCTAAGACAAGTTTTGGTAAAGCAGTTTTGTCAGCCAGATGGGGCTGTTTGTTTTAAGATTAAATTGTAGGGTGAGCCTGTGTGACTGTGACTTGCGCCCTCAGGATGCAAATACTGGATTAATAGGGCTCCTGGTATCTGAGACAAGTTTTGGTAAACCATTTTTGATTTAATAGTCGGGTGAGACTATTTGGCCTTGACTTGCTACCCTAGGCTGCAAATGCTAGATTAACAGAGATCCTTGTATCTGAGACAAGTTTCGGTAAAGCAATTTTGACTTCCAGGTGAGGCTGTATGTTTTAAGATTAAATAGTCGGATGAGCCTGTTTGGCTTTGACTTGCTCTTCTAGGCTCCACATGCCAGATTGGGGGGGCTCCTGGCATCTAAGACAAGGTTTGGTAAAACAGTTTTGACAGCTAGGCAAGACTGTATGTTTTAAGATTAAATTGTAGGGTGAGCCCTGTTTGGCTTTAAACTTCTCCCCTTGGCTGCACACGACAGATTGGCAGGGCTCCTGGTATCTGAGACAAGGTTTGGTACAACAGTTTTGACAGCTAGGTCAGGCTACATGTTTGAAGGTTAAATAGTCGGGTGAGCCTGTTTGGCTTTGACTTGCTCCTCTAGGCTCCACATGCCAGAATGGCGGGGCTCCTGGCATCTAAGACAAGGTTTGGTAAAACAGTTTTGACAGCTAGGCAAGACTGTATGTTTTAAGATTAAATTGTAGGGTGAGCCTGTATGACTTTGACTTGCGCCCTCAGAATGCAAATACTGGATTAACAGGGCTCATGGTATATGAGACAAGTTTTGGTAAAGCAGTTTTGTCGGCCAGATGGGGTTGTATGTTTTAAGATTTAATAGTCGGGTGAGACTATGCAGCAAATGCTCGATTAACAGGGCTCCTGGAATCTAAAAAAAGTTTTAGTAAAACAGTTTTGACAGCTAGGTAAGATTAAATAGTCGGGTGAGCCGGTTTGGCTTTGACTTGCGCCCCCAGGATGCAAATACTGGATTAACAGGGTTCCTGGTATATGAGACAAGATTTGGTTAAGCAGATTTGGCGCCCAGATGGGGCTGTATGTGTTAAGACTTAATAGTCGTGTGAGTCTATTTTGCTTTGACTTGCTCCCCCAAGCTGCAAATTCTAGATTAACAGGGCTCCTGGAATCCAAAAACAGTTTTGGTAAAACAGTTTTTACAGCTAGGTATGGCTGTATGTTTTAAGATTAAATAATCGGGTGAGCCTGTTTGGCTTTGACTTGCGCCCCCAAGATGCAAATACTGGATTAACAGGGTTCCTGGTATCTGAAACATGTTTTGGTAAGGTAATTTTGAGTTACAGGTGAGGCTGAATGTGTTAAGACTTAATAGTCAGGTGAGACCATTTTGTTTTTACTTGCTCCCCTAGGCTGCAAATGCTAGATTAACAGGGCTCCTGGTATCTAAGACAAGTTTTGGTCAAGCAGTTTTGGCAGCCAGATGGGGCTGTATGTTTTAAGATTAAATTGTCGGGTGAGCCTGTATGGCTTTGAACAGCGCCCCTAGGATGCAAATGCTGGATTAACAGGGTTCCTGGTATCTGACACGCGTTTTGGTAAAGCAGTTATGGCAGCCAGATGGGGCTGTATGTTTTACGATTTAATAGTCGGGTGAGCCTGTTTGGCTTTGTCTTGCGCTCCCAGGATGCAAATGCTGGATCAACAGGGTTCCTGGTATCTGAGACTAGTTTTGGTAAGGCAATTTTGAGTTCCAGATCAGGCTGAATGTTTTAAGACTAAAGAGTCGGGTGAGGCTATTTGGCTTTGACTTGCTCCCCTAGGCAGGACATGCCAGATTGGAGGGGATCCTGGAATCTAAAAAAAGTTTTGATAAAACAGTTTTGACAGCTAGATTAGGCTGAATGTTTTAAGATTAAATAGTCGGGTGAGCCTGTTTGGCTTTGAACTGCGCCCCTAGGATGCAAATGCTGGATTAACAGGGTTCCTGGTATCTGAGACAAGTTTTGGTAAGAGAATTTTGAGTTCCAGGTGAGGCTGAATGTGTTAAGACTTAATAGTCGGGTGAGACTATTTTGCTTTGACTTGCTCCCCTAGGCGGCACATGCCAGATTGGCAAGGCTCCTGGAATCTAAAAAAAGTTTTAGTAAAACAGTTTTGACAGCCAGATAGGGCTGTTTGTTTTAAGATTAAATTGTAGGGTGAGCCTGTATGACTTTGACTTGCGCCCTCAGGATGCAAATACTGGATTAACAGGGCTCCTGGTATCTGAGACAAGTTTTGGTAAAGCAGTTTTGTCGGCCAGATGGGGTTGTATGTTTTAAGATTTACTAGTCGGGTGAGACTAGGCTGCAAATGCTCGATTAACAGGGCTCCTGGAATCTAAAAAAAGTTTTAGTAAAAAAGTTTTGACAGCTAGGTAAGGCTGTATATTTTTTTAGATTAAATAGTCGTAAGAGCCTGTTTGGCTTTGACTTGCGCCCCCAGGATGCAAATACTGGATTAACAGGGTTCCTGGTATATGAGACAAGTTTTGGTAAAGCAGTTTTGACGGCCAGATGGGGCTGTATGTTTTAAGTTTTAATAGTCGGGTGAGGCTATTTGGCTTTGACTTGCTCCCCTACGCTGCAATTGCTAGATTAACAGGGCTCCTGGTATCCATAACAAGTTTTGATAAAGCAGCTTTGGCAGCCAGATGGGGCTGTTTGTTTTAAGATTAAATTGTAGGATGAGCCTATTTGGCTTTGAACTTCTCCCTTAGGCTGCACACGCCAGATTGGCAGGGCTCCTGGTAACTGAGACAAGGATTGGTAAAACAGTTTTGACAGCTAGGCAAGACTGTATGTTTTCAGATGAAATAGTCCGGTGAGCCTGTTTGGCTTTGTCTTGCACCCCTAGGATGCAAATGCTGGATTAACAGGGTTCCTGGTATCTGAGACTAGTTTTTTGAGATCCAGGTCAGGCTGAATGTTTTAAGACTTAAGAGTCGGGTGAGGCTATTTGGCTTTGACTTGCTCCCCTAGGCGGGACATGCCAGATTGGTGGGGATCCTGGAATCTAAAAAAAGTTTTGGTAAAACAGTTTTGACAGCTAGGTAAGGCTGTATGTCTTAAGATTAAATAGTCGGGTGAGCCTGTTTGACTTTGACTTGCGCCCCCAGGATGCAAATACTAGATTAACAGGGTTGCTGGTATCTGAAACAAGTTTTGGTAAGGCAATTTTGAGTTACAGGTGAGGCTGAATGTGTTAAGACTTAATAGTCGGGTGAGACTATTTGGCTTTGACTTGCTACCCTAGGCTGCAAGTGCTAGATTAACAGAGATCCTTGTATCTGAGACAAGTTTCGGTAAAGCAATTTTGACTTCCAGGTGAGGCTGTATGTTTTAGGATTATATAGTCGGATGAGCCTGTTTGGCTTTGACTTGCTCATCTAGGCTCCACATGCCAGATTGGCGGGGCTCCAGGCATCTAAGACAAGGTTCGGTTAAACAGTTTTGACAGCTAGGCAAGACTGTATGTTTTCAGATTAAGTAGTCGGGTGAGTCTGTTTGGCTTTGACTTGCTCCCATAGGCAGCAACTGCCAGATTAACAGGGATCCTGGTATCTAAGACAAGTTTTGGTAAAGCAGTTTTGGCAGCCAGATGGGGCTGTTTGTTTTAAGATTAAATTGATTAACAGGGATCCTTGTTTCTGAGAAAAGTTTCGGTAAAGCAATTTTGACTTCCAGGTGAGTCTGTATGTTTTAGGATTAAATAGTCGGATGAGCCTATTTGGCTTTGACTTGCGCCCCTAGGATGCAAATGCTGGAGTAACAGGGTTCCTGGTATCTGAGACAAGTTTTGGTAAGGCAATTTTGAGTTCTAGGTGAGGCTTAATTTTTTAAGACTTAATAGTCGGGTGTGACTATTTGGTTTGACTTGCTCCCCTAGGCGGCACATGCCAGATTGGCGGGGCTCCTGGAATCTAAGACAAGGTTTGGTAAAACAGTTTTGACAGCTATGCAAGACCGTATGTTTTAAGATTAAAGAGTCGGGTGAGCCTGTTTGGCTTTGTCTTGCGCCCCTTGGATGCAAGTGCTGGATTGGTTCCTGGTATCTGAGACAAGTTTTGGTAAGGCAATTTTGAGTTCCAGGTGAGGCTGAATGTGTTAAGACTTAATAGTCAGGTGAGACTATTTGGCTTTGCCTTGCTCCCCTAGACGGCACATGCCAGATTGGTGGGGCTCCTGGAATCTAAAAAAAGTCTTGGTAAAACAGTTTTGACAGCTAGGTAAGGCTGTATGTCTTAACATTAAATAGTCGGGTGAGCCTGTTTGACTTTGACTTGCTCCCCTAGGCTGCAAATGCTAGATTAACAGGGCTCCTGGTATCTAAGACAAGTTTTGGTAAAGCAGTTTTGGCAGCCAGATGGGGATGTATGTTTTATGATTAAATTGTCGGGTGAGCCTGTTTGGCTTTGAACTGCGCCCCTAGGATGCAAGTGTTAGATTAACAGAGATCCTTGTATCTGAGACAAGTTTCGGTAAAGCAATTTTGACTTCCAGGTGAGGCTGTATGTTTTAGGATTATATAGTCGGATGAGCCTGTTTGGCTTTGACTTGCTCCTCTAGGCTCCACATGCCAGATTGGCGGGGCTCCAGGCAGCTAAGACAAGGTTTGGTAAAACAGTCTTGATAGCTAGGCAAGACTGTATGTTTTAAGATTAAATAGTCGGTTGAGCCTGTTTGGCTTTGACTTGCTCCCCTAGGCTGCAAATGCCAGATTAACAGGGATCCTGGTATCTAAGACAAGTTTTGGTAAAGCAGTTTTGTCAGCCAGATGGGGCTGTTTGTTTTAAGATTAAATTGTAGGGTGAGCCTGTGTGACTGTGACTTGCGCCCTCAGGATGCAAATACTGGATTAATAGGGCTCCTGGTATCTGAGACAAGTTTTGGTAAACCATTTTTGATTTAATAGTCGGGTGAGACTATTTGGCTTTGACTTGCTACCCTAGGCTGCAAATGCTAGATCAACAGAGATCCTTGTATCTGAGACAAGTTTCGGTAAAGCAATTTTGACTTCCAGGTGAGGCTGTATGTTTTAAGATTAAATAGTCGGATGAGCCTGTTTGGCTTTGACTTGCTCTTCTAGGCTCCACATGCCAGATTGGGGGGGCTCCTGGCATCTAAGACAAGGTTTGGTAAAACAGTTTTGACAGCTAGGCAAGACTGTATGTTTTAAGATTAAATTGTAGGGTGAGCCCTGTTTGGCTTTAAACTTCTCCCCTTGGCTGCACACGACAGATTGGCAGGGCTCCTGGTATCTGAGACAAGGTTTGGTAAAACAGTTTTGACAGCTAGGTCAGGCTACATGTTTGAAGGTTAAATAGTCGGGTGAGCCTGTTTGGCTTTGACTTGCTCCCCTAGGATGCAAAAGCTGGAATAACAGGGTTCCTGGCATCTGAGACAAGTTTCGGTAAAGCAATTTTGGCGGCCAGGTGAGGCTGTATGTTTTAAGTCTTAATAGTCGGGTGAGACTATTTGGCTTTGACTTGCTCCCCTAGGCGGTGCATGCCAGTTTGGCAAGGCTCCTGGAATCTAAGAAAAGTTTTAGTAAAACAGTTTTGGCAGCCAGATGGGGCTGTATGTTTTATGATTAAATTGTCGGGTGAGCCTGTTTGGCTTTGAACTGCGCCCCTAGGATGCAAGTGCTAGATTAACAGAGATCCTTGTATCTGAGACAAGTTTCGGTAAAGCAATTTTGACTTCCAGGTGAGGCTGTATGTTTTAGGATTATATAGTCGGATGAGCCTGTTTGGCTTTGACTTGCTCCTCTAGGCTCCACATGCCAGATTGGCGGGGCTCCAGGCAGCTAAGACAAGGTTTGGTAAAACAGTCTTGACAGCTAGGCAAGACTGTATGTTTTAAGATAAAATAGTCGGTTGAGCCTGTTTGGCTTTGACTTGCTCCCCTAGGCTGCAAATGCCAGATTAACAGGGATCCTGGTATCTAAGACAAGTTTTGGTAAATCAGTTTTGTCAGCCAGATGGGGCTGTTTGTTTTAAGATTAAATTGTAGGGTGAGCCTGTGTGACTGTGACTTGCGCCCTCAGGATGCAAATACTGGATTAACAGGGCTCCTGGTATCTGAGACAAGTTTTGGTAAAGCATTTTTGATTTAATAGTCGGGTGAGACTATTTGGCTTTGACTTGCTACCGTAGGCTGCAAATGCTAGATTAACAGAGATCCTTGTATCTGAGACAAGTTTCGGTAAAGCAATTTTGACTTCCAGGTGAGGCTGTATGTTTTAGGATTAAATAGTCGGATGAGCCTGTTTGGCTTTGACTTGCTCCTCTAGGCTCCACATGCCAGAATGGCGGGGCTCCTGGCATCTAAGACAAGGTTTGGTAAAACAGTTTTGACAGCTAGGCAAGACAGTGTGTTTAAAGATTAAATTGTAGGGTGAGCCTGTATGACTTTGACTTGCGCCCTCAGAATGCAAATACTGGATTAACAGGGCTCCTGGTATCTGAGACAAGTTTTGGTAAAGCAGTTTTGTCGGCCAGATGGGGTTGTATGTTTTAAGATTTACTAGTCGGGTGAGACTAGGCTGCAAATGCTCGATTAACAGGGCTCCTGGAATCTAAAAAAAGTTTTAGTAAAAAAGTTTTGACAGCTAGGTAAGGCTGTATATTTTTTTAGATTAAATAGTCGTAAGAGCCTGTTTGGCTTTGACTTGCGCCCCCAGGATGCAAATACTGGATTAACAGGGTTCCTGGTATATGAGACAAGTTTTGGTAAAGCAGTTTTGACGGCCAGATGGGGCTGTATGTTTTAAGTTTTAATAGTCGGGTGAGGCTATTTGGCTTTGACTTGCTCCCCTACGCTGCAATTGCTAGATTAACAGGGCTCCTGGTATCCATAACAAGTTTTGATAAAGCAGCTTTGGCAGCCAGATGGGGCTGTTTGTTTTAAGATTAAATTGTAGGATGAGCCTATTTGGCTTTGAACTTCTCCCTTAGGCTGCACACGCCAGATTGGCAGGGCTCCTGGTAACTGAGACAAGGATTGGTAAAACAGTTTTGACAGCTAGGCAAGACTGTATGTTTTCAGATGAAATAGTCCGGTGAGCCTGTTTGGCTTTGTCTTGCGCCCCTAGGATGCAAATGCTGGATTAACAGGGTTCCTGGTATCTGAGACTAGTTTTTTGAGATCCAGGTCAGGCTGAATGTTTTAAGACTTAAGAGTCGGGTGAGGCTATTTGGCTTTGACTTGCTCCCCTAGGCGGGACATGCCAGATTGGTGGGGATCCTGGAATCTAAAAAAAGTTTTGGTAAAACAGTTTTGACAGCTAGGTAAGGCTGTATGTCTTAAGATTAAATAGTCGGGTGAGCCTGTTTGACTTTGACTTGCGCCCCCAGGATGCAAATACTAGATTAACAGGGTTGCTGGTATCTGAAACAAGTTTTGGTAAGGCAATTTTGAGTTACAGGTGAGGCTGAATGTGTTAAGACTTAATAGTCGGGTGAGACTATTTGGCTTTGACTTGCTACCCTAGGCTGCAAGTGCTAGATTAACAGAGATCCTTGTATCTGAGACAAGTTTCGGTAAAGCAATTTTGACTTCCAGGTGAGGCTGTATGTTTTAGGATTATATAGTCGGATGAGCCTGTTTGGCTTTGACTTGCTCATCTAGGCTCCACATGCCAGATTGGCGGGGCTCCAGGCATCTAAGACAAGGTTCGGTTAAACAGTTTTGACAGCTAGGCAAGACTGTATGTTTTCAGATTAAGTAGTCGGGTGAGTCTGTTTGGCTTTGACTTGCTCCCATAGGCAGCAACTGCCAGATTAACAGGGATCCTGGTATCTAAGACAAGTTTTGGTAAAGCAGTTTTGGCAGCCAGATGGGGCTGTTTGTTTTAAGATTAAATTGATTAACAGGGATCCTTGTTTCTGAGAAAAGTTTCGGTAAAGCAATTTTGACATCCAGGTGAGTCTGTATGTTTTAGGATTAAATAGTCGGATGAGCCTATTTGGCTTTGACTTGCGCCCCTAGGATGCAAATGCTGGAGTAACAGGGTTCCTGGTATCTGAGACAAGTTTTGTTAAGGCAATTTTGAGTTCTAGGTGAGGCTTAATTTTTTAAGACTTAATAGTCGGGTGTGACTATTTGGCTTTGACTTGCTCCCCTAGGCGGCCCATGCCAGATTGGCGGGGCTCCTGGAATCTAAGACAAGGTTTGGTAAAACAGTTTAGACAGCTAGGCAAGACCGTATGTTTTAAGATTAAAGTGTCGGGTGAGCCTGTATGGCTTTGACTTGCGCCCCTAGGATGCAAATGCTGGATTAACAGGGTTCCTGGTATCTGAGACAAGTTTTGGTAAGGCAATTTTGAGTTCCAGGTGAGGCTGAATGTGTTAAGACTTAATAGTCGGGTGAGACTATTTTGCTTTGACTTGCTCCCCTATGCTGCAAATGCTAGATTAACAGGGCTCCTGGAATCTAAAAAAAGTTTTAGTAAAACTGTTTTGACAGCTAGGTAAGGCTGTATGTTTTAAGATTAAATAGTCGGGGAGCCTGTTTGGCTTTGTCTTGCGCCCCTAGGATGCAAATGCTGGATTAACAGGGTTCCTGGTATCTGAGACAAGTTTTGGTAAGGCAATTTTGAATTCCAGGTCAGGCTGAATGTTTTACGACTTAAAAGTCGGGTGAGGCTATTTGGCTTTGACTTGCTCCCCTAGGCTCCACATGCCAGATTGGCGGGGCTCCTGGAATCTAAGACAAGGTTTGGTAAAACAGTTTTGAGAGCCAGGCAAGACTGTATGTTTTAAGATTAAAGAGTCGGGTGAGCCTGTTTGGCTTTGACTTGCGCCCCTAGGATGCAAATTCTGGATTGGTTCCTGGTATCTGAGACAAGTTTTTGTAAGGCAATTTTGAGTTCCAGGTGAGGCTGAATGTGTTAAGACTTAATAGTCGTGTGAGTCTATTTTGCTATGACTTGCTCCGCCAAGCTGCAAATTCTAGATTAACAGGGCTCCTGGAATCTAAAACAAGTTTAAGTAAAACAGTTTTGACTGCTAGGTATGGCTGTATGTTTTAAGATTAAATAGTCGGGTGAGCCTGTTTGGCTTTGACTTGCGCCCCCAGGATGGAAATACTGGATTAACAGGGTTCCTGGTATCTGAGACAAGTTTTGTTCAAGCAGTTTTGGCGGCCAGATGGGGCTGTATGTTTTAAGACTTAATAGTCGGGTGAGACTATTTGGCTTTTACTTGCTCCCCTACGCTGCAAATGCTTGATTAACAGGGCTCCTGGTATCCATGGCAAGTTTTGATAAAGCAGATTTGGCAGCCAGATGGGGCTGTTTGTTTTAAGATTAAATTGTAGGATGAGCCTGTTTGGCTTTGAATTTCTCCCCTATGCTGCACACGCCAAATTGGCAGGGCTCCTGGTAACTGAGACAAGGCATGGTAAAACAGTTTTGACAGCTAGGAAAGACTGTATGTTTTCAGATTAAGTAGTCAGGTGAGTCTGTTTGGCTTTGTCTTGCGCCCCTACGCTGCAAATGCTAGATTAACAGGGATCCTGGTATCTGGATCAAGTTTTGGTTACGCAATTTTGAGTTCCAGGTGAGGCTGAATGTGTTAAGACTTAATAGTCGGGTGAGACTATTTTGCTTTGACTTGCTCCCCTATGCTGCAAATGCTAGATTAACAGGGCTCCTGGAATCTAAAAAAAGTTTTAGTAAAACTGTTTTGACAGCTGGGTAAGGCTGTATGTTTTAAGATTAAATAGTCGGGGAGCCTGTTTGGCTTTGTCTTGCTCCCCTATGCTGCAAATGCTAGATTAACAGGGCTCTTGGAATCTAAAAAAAGTTTTAGTAAAACTCTCTTGACAGCTAGGTAAGGCTGTATGTTTTAAGATTAAATAGTCGGGTGAGCCTGTTTGGGTTTGAACTTGTCCCCTAGGCTGCACACGGCAAATTGGCAGGGCTCCTGGTATCTGAGACAAGTTTTGGTAAGGCAATTTTGAGTTCCAGGTCATGCTGAATGTTTAACGACTTAATAGTCGGGTGAGGCTATTTGGCTTTGACTTGCTCCCCTAGGCTCCACATGCCAGATTGGCGGGGCTCCTGGAATCTAAGACAAGGTTTGGTAAAACTGTTTTGAGAGCTAGGCAAGACTGTATGTTTTAAGATTAAAGAGTCGGGTGAGCCTGTTTGGCTTTGACTTGCGCCCCTAGGATGCAAGTGCTGGATTGGTTCCTGGTATCTGAGACAAGTTTCGGTAAGGCAATTTTGAGTTCCAGGTAAGGCTGAATGTGTTAAGACTTAATAGTCGTGTGAGTCTATTTTGCTTTGACTTGCTCCCCCAAGCTGCAAATTCTAGGTTAACAGGGCTCCTGGAATCTAAAAAAAGTTTTAGTAAAACAGTTTTGACAGCTAGGTATGGCTGTATGTTTTAAGATTAAATAGTCGGGTGAGCCTGTTTGGCTTTGACTTGCGCCCCCAGGATGCAAATACTGGATTAACAGGGTTCCTGGTATCTGAGACAAGTTTTGTTCAAGCAGTTTTGGCGGCCAGATGGGGCTGTATATTTTAAGACTTAATAGTCGGGTGAGACTATTTGGCTTTTACTTGCTCCCCTACGCTGCAAATGCTAGATTAACAGGGCTCCTGGTATCCATGGCAAGTTTTGATAAAGCAGATTTGGCAGCCAGATGGGGCTGTTTGTTTTAAGATTAAATTGTAGGATGAGCCTGTTTGGCTTTGAACTTCTCCCCTATGCTGCACACGCCAAATTGGCAGGGCTCCTGGTAACTGACAAGATTTGGTAAAACAGTTTTGACAGCTAGGCAAGACTGTATGTTTTCAGATTAAGTAGTCGGGTGAGTGTGTTTGGCTTTGTCTTGCGCCCCTAGGATGCAAATGCTGGATAAACAGGGATCCTGGTATCTCGATCAAGTTTTGGTTACGCAATTTTGAGTTACTGGTCAGGCTGAATGTGTTAATACTTAATAGTCGGGTGAGGCTATTTGGCTTTGCCTTGCTCCCCTATACGGCACATGCCAGATTGGTGGGGCTTCTGGAATCTAAAAAAAGTTTTGGTAAAACAGTTTTGACAGCTAGGTAAGGCTGTATGTCTTAAGATTAAATAGTCGGGTGAGCCTGTTCGACTTTGACTTGCGCCCCCAGGATGCAAATACTGGATTAACAGGGTTCCTGGTATCTGAAACAAGTTTTGGTAAGGCAATTTTGAGTTACAGGTGAGGCTGAATGTGTTAAGACTTAATAGTCGGGTGAGACTATTTGGCTTTGACTTGCTCCCCTAGGCGGCGCATGCCAGATTGGCAAGGCTCCTGGAATCTAAGAAAAGTTTTAGTAAAACAGTTTTGACAGCCAGATAGGGCTGTTTGTTTTAAGATTAAATTGTAGGGTGAGCCTGTATGACTTTGACTTGCGCCCTCAGAATGCAAATACTGGATTAACAGGGCTCCTGGTATATGAGACAAGTTTTGGTAAAGCAGTTTTGTCGGCCAGATGGGGTTGTATGTTTTAAAATTTAATAGTCGGGTGAGACTAGGCTGCAAATGCTCGATTAACAGGGCTCCTGGAATCTAAAAAAAGTTTTAGTAAAACAGTTTTGACAGCTAGGTAAGGCTGTATGTTTTAAGATTAAATAGTCGGGTGAGCCGGTTTGGCTTTGACTTGCGCCCCCAGGATGCAAATACTGGATTAACAGGGTTCCTGGTATATGAGACAAGTTTTGGTTAAGCAGTTTTGGCGGCCAGATGGGGCTGTATGTTTTAAGTTTTAATAGTCGGGTGAGGCTATTTGGCTTTGACTTGCTCCCCTAGGCGGGACATGCCAGATTGGAGGGGATCCTGGAATCTAAACAAAGTTTTGGTAAAACAGTTTTGACAGCTAGATTAGGCTGAATGTTTTAAGATTAAATAGTCGGGTGAGCCTGTTTGACTTTGACTTGCGCCCCCAGGATGCAAATACTGGATTAACAGGGTTCCTGGTATCTGAGACAAGTTTTGGTAAGGCAATTTTGAGTTACAGGTGAGGCTGAATGTTTTAAGACTTAATAGTCGGGTGAGACTATTTGGCTTTGACTTGCTCCCCTAGGCGGCACATACCAGATTGGCGCGGCACCTGGAATCTGATAGATGTTTTGGTAAAGCAGTTTTGGCAACCAGATGGGACTGTATGTTTGCAGATTGGATAATGAGCTCAGACTAATTGGCTTTGACCTGATCCCTTAGGCTGCAAATGCCAGATTGGCAGGGTTTTAGTAGAGCAGTTTTGGCGGCCAGATGGGGCTGCATTTATTTTAGTATTAAATAGTCGGGTGAGCCTGTTTTCCTTTGAGCTGCTCCCCTAGGCTGCACATGCCAGATTGGCAGGGCTCCTGGTATCTGAGACAAGTTTTGGTAAAGCAGTTTTGGCGGCCAGATGGGGTTGTATGTTTTAGGATTAAATAGTCGGGTGAGACTAGGCTGCAAATGCTAGACTATCAGGGATCCTTGTATCTGAGGCAAGTTCTGGTAAGGAAATTTTGAGTTCCAGTTCAGGCTGAATGTTTTACGACTTAATAGTCGGGTGAGACTAGGCTGCAAATGCTCGATTAACAGGGCTCCTGGAATCTAAGACAAGTTTTGGTAAAACAGTTTTGACAGCTAGGTAAGGCTGTATGCTTACAGATTAAATAGTCGGGTTAGCCTGTTTGGCTTTGACTTGCGCCCCTAGGATGCAAAAGCTGGATTAACAGGGTTCCTGGTATCTGAGACAAGTTTTGGTAAGGCAATTTTGAGTTCCAGGTGAGACTGAATGTGTTAAGACTTAATAGTCGTGTGAGCCTGTTTGGCTTTGACTTGCTCCCATAGGCTGGAAATGCTAGATTAACAGGCCTCCAGGTTTCTAAGACAAGTGTTGGTAAAGCAGTTTTGGCAGCCAGATGGGGCTGTATAATTTAAGATTAAATTGTCGGGTGGGCATTTTAGGCTTTGAACTGCGCCCCTACAATGCAAATGCTGGATTAACAGGGTTCCTGGTATCTGAGTCAAGTTTTGGTAAATCGGTTTTGGCGGCCAGATGGGGCTATATGTTTTAAGATTTAATAGTCGGGTGAGCCTGTTTGGCTTTGACTTGCGCCCCTAGGATGCAAATGCTGGATTAACAGGGTTCCTGGTATCTGAGACAAGTTTTGGTAAGGCAATTTTGAGTTCCAGGTGAGACTGAATGTGTTAAGACTTAATAGTCGGGTGAGGCTATTTTGCTTTGACTTGCTCCCATAGGCTGGAAATGCTAGATTAACAGGGCTCCAGGTTTCTAAGACAAGTGTTGGTAAAGCCGTTTTGGCAGCCAGATGGGGCTGTATGTTTTAAGATTAAATTGTCGGGTGGGCATTTTGGGCTTTGAACTGCGCCCCTACAATGCAAATGCTGGATTAACAGGGTTCCTGGTATCTTAGACAACATTTGGGAAGGCAATTTTGAGTTCCAGGTGAGACTGAATGTGTTAAGACTTAATAGTCGGGTGAGGCTATTTTGCTTTGACTTGGTCCTCTAGGCTCCACATGCCAGATTGGCGGGGCTCCTGGAATCTCAGACAAGGTAAAGCAGTTTTGGCAGCCAGATGGGGCTGTATGTTTTAAGATTAAATTGTCGGATGAGTATTTTGGGCTTTGAACTGTGCCCCTATGATGCAAATGCTGGATTAACAGGGTTCCCGGTATCTGACACAAGTTTTGGTAAAGCAGTTTTGGCGGCCAAATGGGGTTGTATGTTTTAAGATTTAATAGTCGGGTGAGACTATTTGGCTTTGACTTGCTACCCTAGGCTGCAAATGCTACATTAACAGAGATCCTTGTATCTGAGGCAAGTTTCGGTAACGCAATTTTGACTTCCAGCTGAGGCTGTATGTTTTAGGATTAAATAGTCGGATGAGCCTGTTTGGCTTTGACTTGCGCCCCTAGGCTGCATATGCCAGATTGGCGGGGCTCGTGGAATCTAAGACAAGTTTTGTTTAAACAGTTTTGACATCTAGGTAAGGCTGAATGTATTAAGATTAAATAGTCAAATGAGTGTGTTTGGCCTTGACTTGCGCCCCTAAGATGCAAATGCTGGAATAACAGGGTTCCTGGTATCTGAGACAAGTTTTGGTAAATCAGTTTTGGCGGCCAGATGGGGCTATATGTTTTAATATTTAATAGCGGGTGAGCCTGTTTGGCTTTGAACTGCGCCCCTAGGATGCAAATGCTGGATTAACAGAGTTCCTGGTATCTGACACAAGTTTTGGTAAAGCAGTTTTGGCGGCCAGATGGGGTTGTATGTATTAAGATTTAATAGTCGGGTGAGACTATTTGGCTTTGACTTGCTACCCTAGGCTGGAAATGCTAGATTAACAGAGATCCTTGTATCTGAGACAAGTTTCGGTAAAGCAATTTTGACTTCCAGGTGAGGCTGTATGTTTTAGGATTAAATAAAACAGTTTTGACAGCCAGATGGGGCTGTTGGTTTTAAGATTAACTTGTAGGGTGAGCCTGTATGACTTTGACTTGCGCCCCTAAGATGCAAATATTGTATTAACAGGGTTCCTGGTATCTGAGACAAGTTTTGGTTAATCAGTTTAGACGGCCAGTTGGGGCTATATGTTGTAAGATTTAATAGTCGGGTGAGACTATTTGGCTTTGTCTTGCTCCCCTAGGCTGCAAATGCTAGATTTACGGGGTTCCTGGTATCTGAGACAAGTTTTGATAAATCTGTTTTGGCGGCCAGATGGGGCTATATGTTTTAGGATTAAATAGTCGGATGAGCCTGTTTGGCTTTGACTTGCTCCCCTAGGCTGCACATGCCAGATTGGCGGGGCTCCTGGAATCTAAGACACGTTTTGTTAAAACAGTTTTGACAGCTAGGTAAGGCTGTATGTTTTAAGAGTGTAACGAACACAACGGCTACGCTGGGCGCGTCTCGCCTAACACTCGTGTTGTGTATTGGGAGCGTACTCCTTCTACGGGTTCCGACCGTGCTCAGGGAAGGGGCGTGGGTTCTTTGCTCCCTAACACACTCGACGCGTCAAATATAATAAAGAAAAAAAGTAGACAGACTTAAGGAATGACGGTATACCACGATATATAAGAAGAGACTACGATCTGCAAGCAGAATATATCATATAGAGCCGAGGAGCTAAGATGTTGGCTACCCCCGGTCTTTACCCGCCCTACCTGTAGCTGCATCTGTGATTGTCTTTGCAACTACCCTTTCATAAGCGATATTATTAACCTAAGGTGCCCAAAAAGGAATTAAGATTTCATTTTATCATATAATTGTAATCCTGGAAAATTTAAATTCATGATCGTACTTCATTATACATTACGTGAAAAGAACAAATCTTATTACTTTCTAAAAAACTAAACTCGATCTGGGCAAAAACACACATGAATGAGATTACACTCCGAAAGTGATAGTAAGTTAAACCACTTCTGATCTGAATGATCCACAAAAAAATTATCTGTAATTACGAAGGCTGATTCGGAGTACACCCGCTGACTATAACCAAGATTCAAACAATACGTACAATTTGATAAGCTGGCTTATTACCTTATTTTTTTTTTCACACAGTACTCACTACTTTAGTATAATCCAACGATGTCAGCAGGCCTGTTGACGACGATGATGGGCTGTGGAATCTTAATTGTACTGTGTAACGTAGGAATATAGTAGTCAGCGACATATACACGCTAAATCAGGATCAAAAGACAATGTCAGTGATATAAAACGGAAAAAATTTCAATTTAAATTTCATGAGTACTTATGCCCTTCGCTTATACCTACGGTCAGTATGCCGTTTAACAATTATATCAGATGTTGTAAATCCGAGTGTGGGTGCGCACTGGTTAGCTATCCACCAGATCTGCGCTCAAGAATGTCTGGGCATCGATGGGTCGAACACGTGGTCAAGTTGGCCGCCTGTGCGTGCAACAAGAACTATTGGTTAGCGAGGTTCAAATCTTATTTTCAGAAAATGAGACAATGCTGAAATCTTGGTTCGGCCTTAGGAAATTAGATCCCTGATACCAGTGTAGATTGTCGCTATTTGGTGCTTTGGGCTTTGGCTTTGGCTTCGACAAGGAATACGCGCTATGCGTAATTTTTATTTTTGGCTCGCAATAACGCGGCGCCGCAATTTAGCCTGCACTTTCCTACGACTTCCACACACAGGAATGGCAGATTTGTCAAAACGTCCGAATTCTGAAATTTTTCTTCCAGCTGAAGCTGTATGTTTTAGGATTAAATGGTCGGATGAGACTGTTTGGCTTTGACTTGCACCCCTAGGATGCAAATGCTGGATTAACAGGGTTCCTGGTATCTTAGACAAGTTTTGGGAAGGCAATTTTGAGTTCCAGGTGAGACTGAATGTGTTAAGACTTAATAGTCATGTGAGCCTGTTTGGCTTTGACTTGCTCGCCTAGGCTGCACATGCCAGATTGGCGGGGCTCGTGGAATCTAAGACAAGTTTTGTTTAAACAGTTTTGACAGCTAGGTAAGGCTGCATGTATTAAGATTAAATAGTCAAATGAGTGTGTTTGGCCTTGACTTGCGCCCCTAAGATGCAAATGCTGGAATAACAGGGTTCCTGGTATCTGAGACAAGTTTTGGTAAATCAGTTTTGGCGGCCAGATGGGGCTATATGTTTTAATATTTAATAGCGGGTGAGCCTGTTTGGCTTTGAACTGCGCCCCTAGGATGCAAATGCTGGATTAACAGAGTTCCTGGTATCTGACACAAGTTTTGGTAAAGCAGTTTTGGCGGCCAGATGGGGTTGTATGTATTAAGATTTAATAGTCGGGTGAGACTATTTGGCTTTGACTTGCTACCCTAGGCTGGAAATGCTAGATTAACAGAGATCCTTGTATCTGAGACAAGTTTCGGTAAAGCAATTTTGACTTCCAGGTGAGGCTGTATGTTTTAGGATTAAATAAAATAAAACTAGTTTTGACAGCCAGATGGGGCTGTGGTGGTTTTAAGATTAACTTGTAGGGTGAGCCTGTATGACTTTGACTTGCGCCCCTAAGATGCAAATATTGTATTAACAGGGTTCCTGGTATCTGAAACAAGTTTTGGTTAATCAGTTTAGACGGCCAGTTGGGGCTATATGTTGTAAGATTTAATAGTCGGGTGAGACTATTTGGCTTTGTCTTGCTCCCCTAGGCTGCAAATGCTAGATTTACGGGGTTCCTGGTATCTGAGACAAGTTTTGATAAATCTGTTTTGGCGGCCAGATGGGGCTATATGTTTTAGGATTAAATAGTCGGATGAGCCTGTTTGGCTTTGACTTGCTCCCCTAGGCTGCACATGCCAGATTGGCGGGGCTCCTGGAATCTAAGACACGTTTTGTTAAAACAGTTTTGACAGCTAGGTAAGGCTGTATGTTTTAAGATTGTAACGAACACAACGGCTACGCTGGGCGCGTCTCGCCTAACACTCGTGTTGTGTATTGGGAGCGTACTCCGTCTACGGGTTCCGACCGTGCTCAGGGAAGGGGCGTGGGTTCTTTGCTCCCTAACACACTCGACGCGTCAAATATAATAAAGAAAAAAGTAGACAGACTTAAGGAATGACGGTATACCACGATATATAAGAAGAGACTACGATCTGCAAGCAGAATATATCATATAGAGCCGAGGAGCTAAGATGTTGGCTACCCCCGGTCTTTACCCGCCCTACCTGTAGCTGCATCTGTGATTGTCTTTGCAACTACCCTTTCATAAGCGATATTATTAACCTAAGGTGCCCAAAAAGGAATTAAGATTTCATTTTATCATATAATTGTAATCCTGGAAAATTTAAATTCATGATCGTACTTCATTATACATTACGTGAAAAGAACAAATCTTATTACTTTCTAAAAACTAAACTCGATCTGGGCAAAAACACACATGAATGAGATTACACTCCGAAAGTGATAGTAAGTTAAACCACTTCTGATCTGAATGATCCACAAAAAAATTATCTGTAATTACGAAGGCTGATTCGGAGTACACCCGCTGACTATAACCAAGATTTAAACAATACGTACAATTTGATAAGCTGGCTTATTACCTTATTTTTTTTTCACACAGTACTCACTACTTTAGTATAATCCAACGATGTCAGCAGGCCTGTTGACGACGATGATGGGCTGTGGAATCTTAATTGTACTGTGTAACGTAGGAATATAGTAGTCAGCGACATATACACGCTAAATCAGGATCAAAAGACAATGTCAGTGATATAAAACGGAAAAAATTTCAATTTAAATTTCATGAGTACTTATGCCCTTCGCTTATACCTACGGTCAGTATGCCGTTTAACAATTATATCAGATGTTGTAAGTCCGAGTGTGGGTGCGCACTGGTTAGCTATCCACCAGATCTGCGCTCAAGAATGTCTGGGCATCGATGGGTCGAACACGTGGTCAAGTTGGCCGCCTGTGCGTGCAACAAGAACTATTGGTTAGCGAGGTTCAAAGCTTATTTTCAGAAAATGAGACAATGCTGAAATCTTGGTTCGGCCTTAGGAAATTAGATCCCTGATACCAGTGTAGATTGTCGCTATTTGGTGCTTTGGGCTTTGGCTTTGGCTTCGACAAGGAATACGCGCTATGCGTAATTTTTATTTTTGGCTCGCAATAACGCGGCGCCGCAATTTAGCCTGCACTTTCCTACGACTTCCACACACAGGAATGGCAGATTTGTCAAAACGTCCGAATTCTGAAATTTTTCTTCCAGCTGAAGCTGTATGTTTTAGGATTAAATGGTCGGATGAGACTGTTTGGCTTTGACTTGCACCCCTAGGATGCAAATGCTGGATTAACAGGGTTCCTGGTATCTTAGACAAGTTTTGGGAAGGCAATTTTGAGTTCCAGGTGAGACTGAATGTGTTAAGACTTAATAGTCATGTGAGCCTGTTTGGCTTTGACTTGCTCGCCTAGGCTGCACATGCCAGATTGGCGGGGCTCGTGGAATCTAAGACAAGTTTTGTTTAAACAGTTTTGACAGCTAGGTAAGGCTGCATGTATTAAGATTAAATAGTCAAGTGAGTGTGTTTGGCTTTGACTTGCGCCCCTAAGATGCAAATGCTGGAATAACAGGGTTCCTGGTATCTGAGACAAGTTTTGGTAAAGCAGTTTTGGCGGCCAGATGGGGATGGATGTTTTAAGATTTAATAGTCGGGTGAAACTATTTGGCTGTGATTTGCTACCCTAGGCTGCAAATGCTAGATTAACAGAGATCCTTGTATCTGAGACAAGTTTCGATAAAGTAATTTTGACTTCCAGCTGAGGCTGTATGTTTTAGGATTAAATAGTCGAATGAGCCTGTTTGGCTTTGACTTGGTCCTCTAGGCTCCACATGCCAGATTGGCGGGGCTCCTGGAATCTAAAACAAGGTTTGGTAAAACAGTTTTGACAGCTAGGCAAGACTGTATGTTTTAAGATTAAATGGTCGGGTGAAACTATTTGGCTGTGATTTGCTACCCTAGGCTGCAAATGCTAGATTAACAGAGATCCTTGTATCTGAGACAAGTTTCGTTAAAGTAATTTTGACTTCCAGCTGAGGCTGTATGTTTTAGGATTAAATAGTCGGATGAGCCTGTTTGGCTTTGACTTGGTCCTCTAGGCTCCACATGCCAGATTGGCGGGGCTCCTGGAATCTAAGACAAGGTTTGGTAAAACAGTTTTGACAGCTAGGCAAGACTGTATGTTTTAAGATTAAATAGTCGGTTGAGCCTGTTTGGCTTTGACTTGCGCCCCTAGGATGCAAATGCTGGATTAATGGGGTTCCTGGTATCTGAGACAAGTTTTGGTAAAGCAGTTTTGGCGGCCAGATGGGGATGGATGTTTTAAGATTTAATAGTCGGGTGAAACTATTTGGCTGTGACTTGCTACCCTAGGCTGCAAATGCTAGATTAACAGAGATCCTTGTATCTGAGACAAGTTTCGTTAAAGCAATTTTGACTTCCAGCTGAGGCTGTATGTTTTAGGATTAAATAGTCGGATGAGCCTGTTTGGCTTTGACTTGGTCCTCTAGGCTCCACATGCCAGATTGGCGGGGCTCCTGGAATCTAAGACAAGGTTTGGTAAAACAGTTTTGACAGCTAGGCAAGACTGTATGTTTTAAGATTAAATGGTCGGATGAGACTGTTTGGCTTTGACTTGCACCCCTAGGATGCAAATGCTGGATTAACAGGGTTCGTGGTATCTTAGACAAGTTTTGGGAAGGCAATTTTGACTACCAGGTGAGGCTGTATGTTTTAGGATTAAATAGTCGAATGAGCCTGTTTGGCTTTGACTTGGTCCTATAGGCTCCACATGCCAGATTGGCGGGGCTCCTGGAATCTAAGACAAGGTTTGGTAAAACAGTTTTGACAGCTAGGCAAGACTGTATGTTTTAAGATTAAATAGTCGGTTGAGCCTGTTTGGCTTTGACTTGCGCCCCTAGGATGCAAATGCTGGATTAATAGGGTTCCTGGTATCTGAGACAAGTTTTGGTAAAGCAGTTCTTGCGGCCAGATGGGGCTGTATCTTTTAAGATTTAATAGTCGGGTGAGGCTATTTGGCTTTGACTTGCTCCCCTAGGCTGCAAATGCTAGATTAACAGGACAACCAGATGGGACTGTGTGCTTTCAGATGGGATAATGAGGCCAGACTCATTGGCTTTGACTTGATCCCCTAGGCTGCAAATGCCAGATTGGCAGGGTTTTGGTAGAGCGGTTTTGGCGGCCAGATGGGACTGTATGTTTTAGTATTGAATATTCGGGTGAGCCTGTTTTGCTTTGACTTGCTCCCCTAGGCTGCACATGCCAGATTGGCAGGGCTCCTGGTATCTGAGACAAGTTTTGGTAAAGCAGTTTTGGCGGCCTGATGGGGTTGTATGTTTTAACATTTAATAGTCGGGTGAGACTAGGCTGCAAATGCTAGATTATCAGGGATCCTTGTATCTGAGACAAGTGTCGGTAAAGCAATTTTGACTTCCAGGTGAGGCTGTATGTTTTAGGATTAAATAGTCGTATGAGCCTGTTTGGCTGTGACTTGGTCCCCTAGGCTCCACATGCCAGATTGGCGGGGCTCCTGGAATCTAAGACAAGGTTTGGTAAAACAGTTTTGACTGCTAGGCAAGACTGTATGTTTTAAGATTAAATAGTCGGGTGAGCCTGTTTGACTTTGACTTGTGCCCCTAGGATGCAAGTGCTGGATTAATAGGGTTCCTGGTATCTGAGACAAGTTTTGGTAAAGCAGTTCTTGCGGCCAGATGGGGCTGTATCTTTTAAGATTTAATAGTCGGGTGAGGCTATTTGGCTTTGACTTGCTCCCCTAGGCTGCAAATGCTAGATTAACAGGGCAACCAGATGGGACTGTGTGCTTTCAGATTGGATTATGAGGTCAGACTAATTGGCTTTGATTTGATCCCCTAGGCTGCAAATGCCAGATTGGCAGGGTTTGGTAGAGCAGTTTTGGCGGCCAGATGGGACTGTATGTTTTAGTATTAAATAGTCGGGTGAGCCTGTTTTGCTTTGAGCTGC